>JAUESH010000039.1:1584135-1607362 GCA_032275165.1 Synergus magnus
GAGAAATTCTGTAATTGGCTGTTATTTGGCGCGCGATTCAAAATCGAATTAAATTAATTCGATTTTGAATCGCGCGCATAAAATTTTGACCAATGGGAGAATTTCTCCTGCGGTAAACCTAAACGATACGCGCGCAGGCTCACTTAACCTAAATGATGTGCCTGCGCGCGCAGCACATGTTGGCTTCCCATCGGAGAATTGCTGCCGTTGGTCAAAATTTGGCGCGCGATTTAAAATCGAATTAATTTAATTCGATTTTGAATTGCGCGCCAGATGACAGCCAATGGCGGAATTTCTCCAACCATTCTCGGGTCAAAAAGTCACAAATTTACCGCCATTTTTCCCAGCTACTATAAACTTTTTTTTCTATATCTCTTGACCTTCCTTTCGGACAAAGTTTATTTATAATAAAAGGATTACATTAATCTCTACTCTAATACATGCTCACTTTATTAAAATACGCCCAAAAAAGCCTATAAAGTCTTAAATCCATAAATGTTCGCCATGATACTTTTAGTGAAGCCTAACTTCAAAAGATGTCGCATCAATGTCCTTTTTTTTTCCTTTTTTATTCGGAAGCCGAATTGAGCCGAACCAAGCCGAACTTCGAGTGTCGAGGGTGGAACATGGGTGGAACGGGTGTGTTTGGAGTATGATGTTTGAGGTGTAGTGTATAGAAAAAGACAGTTCGGTTTTTCTTTAACGATTTTTTGGAAAAATTGAAGCGGCTCTCGTAGAGCCTAAAAGTTTGGGAATTCGCGCTCTCACGACCACAAACGATGGATATTCTCACAAATATTTCATCCACCTTCTGGTCACCTGATATTTGGTTACCACCGAATACGACGTGGGACGACATCGTGCCGAATTCGACTAATAAATATGCCGACTATAGGCATTTATTATTTCCAATCCCCATGGCCTTCATCCTTTTGGGGATCCGATACGCTGTCGAAAGGTACAGTTAATTTTTTTCTACAGTTTTTAGCTTAATAACTATTGTACGGCGAAGTGTATTTTCGACTCCAAAGCAAGGTTAATTTCCCATTTTTTTTCAATGATACGAGATCTAGGAGATTTGCTAATAGCATTTTACCGTTAGGGCTTGGTAGTCATTAGGGTCATTAGCTTGCAAATTTGGAATGAAGTCTGCAGGCGCGTCATTCTCTCTTGTACCCTTATTTGTAATTGTAAAAGTGCAATACTTTTTTTTGAGGTTGTGATTCTGACAATTAGGTGACTAATACCAACGATACCAATCATACTAACTATAACTAATACTAATGCCTGATTTCATTGACTGCAAATAACGATACACAATCAACTATAATAACAAAATGAGCAAGCTATCTTACTCATTTTTTATTTAATACAGGAATTGAACTGCCGCATCGTATATATAAGGGGGTATAAAGTTTCTTGTTCCGAGCGCTATGGTTTCTCACCCCTTTTGAAAATTTTTTTCAACTTTTATTTTTGGGAATATATTTCAAGCAATTCATTTGCTTGCATAATAGCAAAAAATATTTTTAAATTTGTAATTTTTACGTTGTCAGGATCAGTTTGCGCTCAGACCAAAAAATGTTATACCTACTTCTACGATGCGGCGAATCATTTAATGCTTATTATTTGTACATGAGCCTGCGAGCAATACATTTTTTTTAAAAAGGTCCTATTTTTCAAAATTGAAGCTTTTTAAGGGCATGTGGTAATTACCATAAGAGTAAATTTAGTTTCGCCAGCTTTACGTTCGCAATAATAAATATTTTTTGCTAAAGTTGACAATTTATCTTCGTCTGCATGAAATCTTCAATAGTTTTAGCGAAAAATATTTATTATTGCGCACGTAAAGTTGGCGAAACTAAATGTGCTCATATGATAAGTAACATATGCCCTTAAGAACAAATGGAAGGTGTGACTAGCCCTATATATTCCACCAACTTTCTCGTAAATAAATAAATAAAATATATTTTGTATAGCAGGCACCGGTTTTTATATCTTTTCCTCATTGCTGTCTGCTGCGCAAAATGTATTTTATTTATATTTATATTTGCGAGAAAATTTGAGGAATATATATGGCTAAAGTCATGTCTTCCATTTGCCATTAAAGAGTTCCGTTTTACGACGTGACATTCAAATTCGAAATTTAATAATTTGGGAATGAAAGCTGCAAGTTTCAAAATCTTTCAGAATTTATTTGTACTTTTCACTTGCTTTTTACTCCAAATTATAATGGAAAATAATTTTCAGTAACAATAGATTGAAACAGAGCAATTTTTTAGAGCATAATGGCATGTGGCAGATTTTATGGCTCAAAATTACAATGCTAAATCATTAAATTTATATTGCTCTATTCTATATGTATTAGCATTTGTCCCTATTACGAAAAGTAATTGGGAGGTAACATTTTTTATAAAATTCTTATTTCTTTTAATTTTAATGTATTATATTCATTATCTTGTAACAAAGTTGTATGCAATTTTTTTTATTGTTGATATGAGTTTGGCTTCTGGGCTCAAAGTTTCTACTTCGATAAATATATTTCTCACCTGTTGTGACAAATTTAGAGGTCGTCTACGTGAAAAATCGATGTTTGAGGAAATCAATAATTTTCATTAACGTTTCACTTGAATGTACTGAATGGTTTAACCTTCCATTCATAACAGCAACTTTCTTGGAAGTTTTAACTTTTCTTTTGTAATCTTTTTATCTTTGTCAGAGTTTTACAATGAAAGATAAAGATCATGTGCAATTGAAACATTTGCTATAAATTTCAAATGCCTGTTAAGTATTCAATTCTTTTACTGAAAATAGTGGTCTCAGATCGAACTAGAAATTTACCTCCTCCACATCCACTATTTTATAGAAAAAAGCCATTTGTCAAATATAATTTGGCAAACTTTTGAAATTATTACTCTTTTTAAGTATTTTCTTGAATTATATAAGAAAATTTTCCCAAATTATATTTAATTAATTAATTTTTTTTTCGAAAAAATAGTAGATGTGGAGGGGGTAAATTTCTAGCTCGATCTGACAGCACTGACTGAAAATCAGAATTGTATTAGAAACCAATTCTTCCACTTTTTCGCAATTATTTCCTTGTATTATTTTATTCTACATTCTTTTCATGATGATAAATACTGAAGTTTATATGTGAAATTTTAAGAATACACATTTTTTACTCGAAATGGACCGAATGTGTTATAAAAGACTAGAATGAAAACCTAATGAGATTAAAGGTTAAAGTTCCGCGTCCTTATCTCTGACCTGGAGTATTTAATATCTGGAAGGGGTGATATTCAAGAGAGTTACTTCATTAATCTTTATGAGATCTTTCATACAAAAATTTGTTTGCCGAATTTTAAAAACTAAATTCTTTTATATGAAATAAAATGTCAACTGTTTAATTAAAAATGTTAATTTTATTATTATATTATTATTATTATATTATTCATGCTTAATTAAAAAAAAATAAAACTAAAGATTATCATTGATCAAAGCAGATAACTTATGCAGAAAGTTATACCAATTAGTAATCGTTCTGAATCACGCTTGATGCTTATTATACAATTAGGAAACTAAATATGGTTTCAAAAATAAGAATTAAAATAATTTATTCCTTCAATAGGTACTTCTTCAGTCCAGTGGGGAGGTGGCTTGGAATAAAAACAACGAGAACAAAGAAGGCTCAGCCAAATCCCATATTGGAAAAGGCCTATGCGAGTAAACACATTAAGCATAAGCAGGTATGATAAAAATATTCGATTTCTTCATTTTACTTAACAATGATTATATGTAATAAGGCATTTTTTCGCTCTATACGCACAATTTCATTCGAAAAAACAGTATCGCTACAGAGTGCAAAAATATCTAGTTATAATCTTTGTTGAGTTAAATGAAAAGATCCAATTTTTAAGTTTTTAAGGCCTTACTTATCTGCATTACTTATCCGATTCCTACTTTACCGACTTTCATTTTTTCAGGCACCTCAGTTGAAAAAAAAAAAAAAAAATAGAGAAAATGCATTTTAGCCAGTAGATAAACGTTTCTTATCGCTTTTTTTTATGTTTATCTCCTACGAACAATTAATTTTAATTGTTAGTTTTTTAATATGCCTGAAAACCTGAAATATGGTTACAAGTGCCAAGTCACGTAACTTATACATGGCCTTAAAGCTTATTTAAAATTTGAGTTATTTATTTATTTTTCTTTTCTTTTCCAAGTCGTGGCTTAATTTTAATTTTATCTCTCTTCATGTGTACTTCAAATCGACTTCGAGTCGGCAAAAGAAAATATTGTTTCGTAAATTCATTTAAATTTTCTGATAAATATTCTGCTTCAAGGATTCGTAAAGTACTTGAACTGATTATTCAATTGATAGGCCACGCTTTGTAGAAAATGTTTTCTTTTCAATGGAGAACTTCTATTCACTACCATGTTTCAGGATACGAACCACAAAGCTTTGCGTGTCTTTTATAATTACGTATGTAACTGCAAAGAAGCGGGTTATTATTACGCACGTGATTAAGTATCTTTCTTTCATCATGCCAGTTTCTAATATCATGAAAATTTATAAATAACTAAACGCCTTTCCTTCACGCATCGAAGGAAAGACAAAGATTCGACTTTTTAGTTTTTGTATCCCAAGCTTTTTTTCAGAATGTAAATGAAGGGAAAGTAAATTAAATTTGGGCCTGTATTCAAAATATTTAGAATTAATTAATAATTTACTAGTTAATTATTTAACTTTAAATGTTAAACTTCAGTTACGTGTAATTTAATTTTTTATAAACAGCCTTCTGAGTTATTTAAGATGGAGTTATGTAATAATAAGTAACAAGTTATCCTTTTGCAGATATTAGCCTTGGCGAAGCAGTTAGATTGGAGTGAACGACAAGTGGAAAGATGGCTGAGGTTACGACGCTCTCAAGATAGACCGTCTACTCTGACAAAGTTTTGCGAAAACAGGTCAGCTAAAACTCTAGAAACTGAAGAAAAATATAAACTGAGTCGAGTTTAGTTTTGAGTAGCGATTAAATTACTTTTTTAAGTAGATATGTTAATATATATTTCCTATTTGCAGTTGGAGGTGTTTGTATTACACATACTCATTTGTATATGGCCTCATTGTCTTATGGGACAAACCATGGCTGTGGGATATAAATCACTGTTATTACAACTACCCCTATCATCCAGTAACCAATGATATATGGTGGTATTACATGGTATCCATGGCATTTTATTGGTCACTCAGTTTCTCCCAGTTCTTTGATGTGAAGCGAAAGGACTTTTGGCAAATGTTTGTTCATCACATAGCCACAATTATTCTCATGTGCTTTTCCTGGGTAGGAAATTTAACTAGAATCGGTTCTCTTGTACTCGTCGTACATGACTGCGCCGATATTTTCTTAGAGGTAATATTAATTCCTAATACTCAGAGATTAATTTAATTTTATCTTCACATAATGTAAATTAAATACAAATCGCTTTTTTAGGCTGCAAAGATGGCAAAGTACGCCAATTACCAAAAAGTATGCGACATTATATTTGTGATCTTCACAGTTCTGTGGATTGTAACGCGTATGGGTGTTTATCCCTTCTGGATTATTTATAGGTAATTTAAACTCTATTGCCTCACTTTTTAACATATTTAATTTCTTGTAAAAAGAGACAATAATTAATCGATAAAATTTAAACTTTTGCAGCACGTCCATAGAAGCACCTAAGATAGTACCAATGTTCCCTGCGTATTATATTTTTAACTCTCTGCTGAGTTTACTGTTGGTCCTTCACGCATTTTGGACCTGGTTGATATTAAGGATAGCGTACAATGCCTTTTATGCTGGTCAGGTAAGCACATTCATAAACATTTAGCAGTTCCTTAAACTCGGCTATCCAAACCAGAAATTCAACGAGATCTCTCTGTTGTTCCGAATACTCGAACTTATTTACTGTATGTAAGTCCCGACTTTCTTTTACAAGGTCAATTTTATAATTTTTATCAAACGCTCAACTGTAGAGAAATAAGCCTCTGCCATGTTAGTTTTAGTAGAGAAATGGAATGAATGTTGAAGGAATGTTTTTACGAGTCTAGAAATAATTGCAGACTTTTATTAAATTTTATAAAATTTCTAAGAAAAGTTGTTTTTGTAAAGCTCAAAGCATTCTTTTCTTTAGAGATTTATTATTTGGAAATATGAAAAGACTTGATTACAATTGAAAGGGTTAGTGATTGTTGAATTTAACGAATTTTAAAAGAAATTTTAAACCCTAATTTAAGATAGCATATGTAGATAGATATGTAGTTTAGAGTTTTGCGGAGAAATAGAAAAAGAGATTTAAAGAGATAAGATTCACAATGTATAAAAAAATACACTATTTTGCAGATGGAAGGTGATATTCGAAGTGACAGTAGCGAAGATATTTCTGATACTTCTTTAAACAATGCGTCGGCCAACAATTCTGTTAACCATGTTAGCAGACATAATTCCAAACAAAAGTTAAACTAACGAACAATACCTAATCACCATAGGTACAAATCGATTTTCACAACTGTGAATGCGAAATTAGACGCTAGTTTTTACGGTGAAAATCTCAACGATCTAATTTTCCTCGCTAGTGTTTTAACTTATCTTCATTGGCATTCAGGAATGTATTACAATTTACGAATTTTGAGGCGTGGAACTCTGTTTTGTCTTTGATATTTTTATGATCGATAAGCGCTTTTATACGAGAATCTAGTTCGAGATATGTACACTTGTCATCATTCATTCATCAAACCAAACATTCATGATTGTCATTATTAAGTAGACAAATAATAAAATATTAAGTCAAGGATATGGAAATTTCTTTATTGTACTCGCCTTTTCCTTCTCTCTAGATATCCTTTTAAAACAGACAAAACTATTTCAAGAATCACCTGATAACTTATAGTTTCATGAATGATTTATTTGTAATAACTGGCTGACAGTTACCAAGTTTTCTCCTTTTCAAAAAATTACCGAGGAATGAAAACTGCCTTGAAATTGAAATTCTTAGACATAACTAGTGACTATATTAATTTACATCTGAATTAGAAAATCATGCGTTTGATTGAATACAGAGATTGAGATCTTCGAACCGAATTGGACAGATGAAGTAAAAGCAATATCTATAAAATAAGGAAAATTAATTTATAAAATTGTTTAGATAATAAATTCACTCATAGAAAGATTACCCGAGGTCAAAGAGCAATTTTTGAGTTTAACTAAATGATATCAGAATTTGTAGAATGTAAATAAAATTCTCAGGGTGTGGATGGACAATAAATATTATCAAACAGGTAATTAAAAAGAAAAATTATATTCGCATCAGGACTACGTACAATCGACAATGGTTGTAGATGAATTGAGAATTTTATTTTTCCTCCATAATCCTACTTCTCTCGATATAATTAAATAGGTACAAAAAAGTCAGATTACGCATGAGTCTGCGTTTGCTGCATCGCACTCTCGCTCATATTTAATTACAATTAACAATCGTAAAGTAAATCTGTACAGCTAAATCAACAAAAAATATCATATTTATATATTTATATATATAACACATAGATGCCTAATAACCAAATTCTCTGTCTCTTTTCATTCTGCAGCGCACATCAGTGTTTATTATTATTATTATATCGTTATACATTTCACTATATCACACTTTTCGTGCCTGTGCACGTAATTGTAATAAATTGATTTTTTTCATTTTGAAAGGACGCAAATCGGAAAAAAATCGTCTCGTCGAGACCAAGATGAAATTGCACGACCCCAAAAGAAGAGATCCTCATTTATTATTTTTAAATCTTTCTCCTGCTTAGATCTTTCTCATTGTTAGACTATGATTTTGAAATTGAGAAAAAATATGTCACGTAACAGAACAGAAATGGCGAACGCTAAGATTATAATAACTTCGTACCTACCAAGTATTTTGTACAAGCTTTTAACACGGAACGTCTTGTATTCATCGATTTTATATAACATTGCTTAGTATTGCCTCATTTATACATATTTATTTATAGTTTTATTTATATGTATATTGCCGCATAGCTACACAAATATGTACACATTTCACATATATACCCGGGCATAGACCTACAATATTGCATCTATATCTAGCTTTTTAAATGACACATCAGTAATCGGGTATACAATTTGGTTCCAAGATCAATTGATAATAATATCTTCAAAGAAAAATCCAATTTGCACCCATTAGATGATAAATAACGCCATGGAAGAAAATAATACTTTCAGACAAGGATTACAATTTTTTTAAATTAATCTTGTCATGATATTGCCACTTTTAAACTTAACGTATTCGTAGAAATGAAACAATAGAGAGCTTGATAACTTTAAGGATAAGTACAATGATTCGTCTAAATATTCGACCTAAAGAATCTTGTAAACTTGGTTTCAATTTGTAAGATGAAATGATAATATAAGAGCAGTCTTGTGGATTAATTTATCCCCACTGAAAATATTGTTCGTGAGAGTTTACGGATTACATTTAGGTTTATAGTTTAAAAACTAAGGCGCGCGTACTTCTATTCTGTTCTAACGTCTCTAGGCGCCTTTTATCGGTTGAACTTTTTCTATCGAGTTGCGATTTTGTCTAACTAAGGTTCAATGGATTTGGCACTTTGTCTTTTGTTGTCTGCTTGTATTGTTCAGGGTTTCCAAATTTTTACACAGAATTAAAGTTGTATTCGTTCTTTTACATAAAACTGAATTTTCAAACTTGGTATTTTAAATAGTATTTTCCAATACTAATTGTAATAAAAATAGTAATAAAATTTCTCCAATAAAATTTCAAGAATAGTCCAGAAAATAAAGGAATTAAAAGTCAAACATGTTGTAATACAAGCGGACAAGGTCTAGTAGCACACACCAGGAACTCCGAGCTTGTTTTTTAACCGACTCGTCGGGTCTCCTTTGTTCAATAACTTATTATAATACAAGGAATATCTACTCGGTAAAGCCTCAGAACATTGTATGCTCTGAGACAAACGATCTCATTCTCGTTTTTCACAGGGAGGGAGGGAGAGTTAAAATGATATGCTCGAAAGGACTTTGGGTTCGATTGTGTGACTTAATTAAATTATTAAGTACGAGCCGTTCTTGGATGAAGCTACTAAGAGGCAGAGCTGTACCAGCTATTCGCCGCAGTCTTGTTCGTCGGATGGTATAAATGAAAACCAGGACCAGCCGCTGGGTGATGGTAAAATTGGGGTTGTTCGCCAAGACTTGCAGAAGCGTAGGCTGCTGCTGCATCCAGGGCACTAGGATGAACAGCTGCAGAATAAACTTGGGGTTTTAGAGGCAGGGGTTGTGCAGGTTCATACTGATGTCGAAGGACCGGATCCCCATAGATAGTAGATTCGTAACTGCTAACGACACTCGCAGAATGCAGCTGTTGTTGCTGCTGTTGTTGTTGTTTATCTCGAGGTGAGACTGAGGAAGGTGGAGTCATCGCGGAATGATAATCAACAGCGTAACCACCTGTTGAGGAATAGGAGGAAACGAGACTCGTGAAGGCATCAGAGTTACTCGTACCAGGTCCTTTTTGATTGTGAGCTGCGAGAACGAATTGGTGTTCTCCATAGGTGGAAGACCCTTCGGATCCTGGGGGAGTTGGTAAAGGTCCGTTTTGGGCTGTTTCGGTGTAGTAACCTCCTCCCGAGGATGGTGCTCGTGATCCACTGGAGGTGATGCCCTAGAGGTTGAAAAAAAATTCATGACATTTCTGTAAACTTCATAGTGTTTCTTCATTGTTTCTCCCAATCGGATAGACACCATGGAATAGAATAAAATTAATGTATTTAGATCCTCACCTGAACATTGGCACGAATAACACTTTCTCTATTTGTAGCATAGAGATGCCTCAGAAGAGCAGAAGCCGGAAGAGATGGTGTGCTAGGTTGCTGAGGACTCGGATGTCCCAGATGATGATGTGCTCCAATCCACTGGATTGTGCTCCTCTGCTGCTGTTGTTTCAACAACGCATCAGTGCTAAAATCCGTGGGTTGATGAATCGCTGGCGAGTCTGGTTTGCTCAAAGAAGCTCCAGGAAGATGCTTCGACATCGCCTGCTCTATATCCTTAACAGATGCACTTACTCCTGGTCCATTTTCCGGAGGTTCGGGTCGGATTTCCGTCCTCCGAGTTTTAGGACTCGGAGCTCTGAGAACCTGCTCAGTTGTTGGAAGGGAATGATTTGAAGAGGCTGGACTCAAAGCGTTACTTCTTCCATTTGGAGTCTTTGGAATCGACTCTTCTTCTTCCTCCTCTTCTCCGGAACTACTCTCCTCTTCCTGGACCAATTTCCGCTTACTTCCTCGCATTTTCACAGAGAGGGAATCAATGTTCGTTGCTGTCTGAGGTTCTTGTTGTTGAAGCTGAGCCATGTTATCGTGGTTTCTTCCTCCCCGAGTTTCACCTTCTGAACCCCGGGTGTCTTCCTTGTCTTCGGGGGGAGAATGATGAGAGTGTTCAGGATGCTGGTTCGTAGCTGGACCTCCACTGCTTCGACCTTCTTTAAAAAAAAAATTATTTGATGTATTAGGTAAAATTTATTTTCTAATTAATAAGCATAGAATTGGTGACGATTTAAAGACGTCGGGATCAAGTCCTAAATTCTAACAATTTTTCCATTTTGCTCAACGAATAGAAATAGAGATTTTTTCCCTCTAGATTGGGATTCTTTTGTGAAATAGAAATGTGTCTGTAGAGTAAAAAAAAAAATTTAATTCTAATAATTTTTGTTTAAAACGAGGAGAATTAAAATTATACATTTTTGCGCCTTATATACATACTTCTATTTTGAGCTTAGAACTTGAGTTCAGCACCCTTAATAATCATTCTATACTCAAATGAGGTAGAAGAAAAATATTTCGGCTACTGATTTTGAAGACTTGTCAATATCGTTGGTCGTTAAAGAGTGTTGACAAGGATCGATTTGCAGACTACAAAGCAGCGACTTTTTGAATAGAGATTGTCTATAGTAACTAGTTTATCCCACATAACTAGCCGGCCTTTGAGGCCTCTATAGATTATATTGATCCCGATGGTAGAACATTGACGCAAGAAGTGCTAGTAGTCCATTGAGTCGGCAACATTCCCCTTTGGACACGCTCTCGAAAACGTTAAACGGAATTGAGCGAGGCAGAATGGAACGGAACGCATTCAAGGCGCTGATCTTAACACAAGAGGGGCAAGAACAAGGAGTCACCGACAACTGGCCTATGAAACGTATCGGATCGACCACCTCGTGATCTTCTTACCTCAAGAACTCTCACCTTTCCTCCAGGTGACAATGCACTTGCATCAGTCACCAGGGTCACTTGTATTAACATATGAAGACATTCGATACGGAAATAATATTCTCTTTTTATCATCTTTTGCTAAAGGAGAACTCCAGACGTATTTAAATACATAGGAGCAAAAGGAGATTGATTGGATTTCGACGGTGGTCTTACTCCCTAGTGTGGAAAAAGAGACCCTTTTTGAAAAATTGGAATATTATCCGTCTAGGGTACATATTTTAAAGTATTAAATAGATAATCTCTTCAAAGAAAGTTTTTACTTTTTCTATGACCGAATCCATTTCAAATCAGGCAGGTTCTACACTTGAAGTTGCAGAAAAAAGAACTTTTTGTAGAACTTTCTTAACTGTGCAAAATATTTTCTTAAAATTTTTTCGCATCTATTGTTGTTTTCAAGAAAAATTCGAGAATTCAATTTTATGAAAAAAAAATACGTATCGCCTAATTTCCTCTAAAAAACAACATATTTCGTCCCCGAGAGATTCTGCAATTTCAAGTGTAGAACCTACCTGATTTGAAATGGATTCGGTCCTATGATTTGTAGAATAAGGGATTTTTAAATATTTAAAAGTTCCTCAGAAGTTCTTATAATTTAAAAAATTTCTGTTTTCAATGACTCAGTATTTGAGCTGAAAAACAGAGACCAAAATAGAAGAAAAAGGTGAAAAAGAAAGAGTTCGCTTTTTGCGTTGAAAGGATTATGTCCCAGTTTATAAAAAGTTTGAGTAAAAAAGGAAGGATTCTTTTGAGGTAATTTAGAGAACAATTTAGAGATGGTTGATCGTACCTCCTCTGTCAGCATCCGGCGAACCATTCTCAGGGTCATTACCGGCAGCGTCCTCCCGCTTAACACCCGTGACACCACTTTCAAGCTGGCAGCAGTCCATAATTAGGTTCTCGTATTCACGGCCACTGTAAGCAAGAACGGAGTTTCAGAAAATGAAATATTTTTTATCGCGTTAATATTTTTTATCGTAGGATGACGAGCTAAATTCTGAATCTGAATTATGAGATCCACATCAAGAAAAGGAGTCGTAGGACTGGAGGAGAAGAATTATGATGATGATGGGATGATAGCAAGCCTCTGTGCAGAAATTTGCATAACTTTATACTGTATTACGAGTTCGAGTTATCGAGCTTATAATCTTTATAGTCCTTTGCTTACGTACCTGATGACATAGTTGACGCAAATTATGTTTTGTTCTTCTGCGTTTTTGGAATTGCAGACTACTGTCGCACAGGTTTGCAACCACGTGTAGCCTCCACTTTTGTTCATCAGCCGGTAATAATGCGTCAAAACCTGGCCTTTCTTAATTACTGGAAAAAGAAAATGAAGAAGTTGTTTATTATAATTTTATCAAACTGATTGAAATTGATATTGAGCTAGATTATAATAAGTTTCCTGTCATATTATAAGATGAAATTCGGAACTCCTGTAAATTTAAATTCGAATTTAGAGGATCCTCCTGAACTTAAGAGTTAGCTCCCAAATTCCAATAGTTGTTGTAAATTAGCCCAATTAACTCTAAAATCGGAATCGCATGCAGAAACTCTTCGAGATTCTCCACGGTTGATCTCTATCCTGTGTACGTGCTTCTAATTACAGAAGCTCTGGCGCGACTTTGGTAATTACCTTTCTTTGATTTAGCCTGAATTGTCTTTCAAAAATAGCTAAGAGCTAAAGTTTAAACTAGATGCCGAGAAACGTTTCCAATTAATTAAAAAAGATACATGTTTGTAAATGAAGTAGAAATTTAACAATGCTACTGTATAAATAATAGTTCAATTCCCAGGAAAAAACGGGAATTTTAAATCTAGAGTCGCGTAGACTAGAGTGTCTACCCACCCTGGAAAACCTGGAAAACCCGGAATTGTCAGGGAATTTTTTTATACTTGGAAAAACCTGGAAATGTTAGGGAATTTCAATTCCCTATTCACGGAAATTTTTCCGTGAATATGGAATTGAATACGGAATTTTTTCGAGCGTAATTAATTTTTTTTAACAAATTAAATAACCAGGGTGGTGACTTGATCGGAAAACCGAGAAAGACTGGGAATATAATTAACCTATTATTAATATAATTATTATAATTATCATAACTAACGAGCCTTTTTCGTTTGAACGAAAAAGGGCGCCGTATCGGCGCCGCTCGAGTGCAAAAGGTTAAAAAACGGAGTTTACTTCAGATCGCAGTAAAATTCAAGTTTTCATTCTTTTAATAATTATATATACTATATATGAATTGGGTTGAAGTTTTAGATGTCTAGTCTGACGATTTTTTTTTACATTTTTTGGAATAAAAATATTTTTAAAAAGTTTCCAATATTCCCAAAACCCAAAATTTTTATTTATTGACTAGTAGAAAAATTATTCGGCGTTGCCCAGGATTTTAAGACATTTTATAAAATTAAAAGGAATTTTAAAGAGATTTTAAATGGATTGCAAACTGCATACTGCATTTTATAGAAGTTAATAAACTTAAGGAAACGATTCTAAAATCTATAGTTCTATATTGCGGCGGAGAGGAAAGAGGATCCGGAAAAAGAGGAACCTGAGAGAGAGGTATTGAGAAGCCCAGAATTTCGAAACAGACTATAAGAGAAAAGAGAGATATCCTAGAAAGAGGGAGTAAGTAGAGGAGTCTGGAAATAGGAAGAGTCGAACACTGGATCTGGAAGAGGCAGAGACAGAGAAAGGGGTGTGGGTGTAGAAACCCACCTTTCTTCTCCCCTCCACCTGTCACCACCCAAGCTACTGGGAGCTTCCAACCCAAGAGGACGGGAACCAAATAGCGGGGTAAAGGTGGGACGCGGGACGAAGGTAGGGGAGAAGGTAACAACTCGCTGGAGATGCCGCATCCGGCGTAGCCTGACGCTTTCTGCATACCAACTACCTAATCCCGGCTGTATCCGTGCCGGAACAGAGGCGCAAAGGCAGAGCACGTGACTACTATACTCGAATGCGGGAAACGACGATATCCGACGACGACGGTAGTTTTACGACAAAAACGTTTACAATATCGAGAATTTTTGAATTTACGACGTCGTCCTACACTTCTCTGCTTTTCGCTAAAAGCGAGGGTGGCTAGCAACATTCTATGCCAAATTAGAACCACTGAAGGACTGAAGCTCTGGGGAGTTCTGGATGAGAGAGCTAAGAAGTTAAATAAGGATGAAGAGAGAGAGGCACTTACAGTCGAAATGGGAACTCCTTAGACGATTCGCGTCTTCCCCGTGGCAGAGTTTGTAGAGGTTCATTCCTGTTAGTTCGTCTGCTGTGTAGTCCAGAAGCTCTGAAACCCTGGGGAAAAGTAGTTGGTATTTAGTTGGTACCAGATAGTAAGATAGAAAAGTTAGATTATTTCGACAGAAGATCTGCAGAACATAAAAACAAGAAATGCTTACTTTGGTTCACAATGTGCTATCCGAAAATCGAAGTTGATCCTCGTGACGAACATGTCAGTTTCTAGTCTGATCTCGTGCACACTTGGAGGTGGAAGAGCGATCGCCAAGCCAACCATACCCATTAATGGCGGAGCAGATTTTCTCGAATGGCTGAACGTAAATTGTGGCCTCAAACGGCAGAGTAATAAAACCACCTAGATTTGGAAAGAGCATGTCTAAGTAAAGTATGATAATGGTCTTCTATCTAAATAACGTTCTTTTCCGCTCGTTAAATTAGCATCGCAAATATTAGATATATATCAAATAATTAGTTTATTCAAATTCTTTGAGAGTGATCATTTCAAGTTTTCTTTAATTAAGGTGAAAATTTCAAGAGACTTTAGGACGAATAGATTTCAATTTCGTGGGATCTTACCCGGTAACCGGAAGACTTAAAATGGCACCCTCGCTTCGTGAGTGTTGACTTCATCCTCACGCAAAATGCTCGATCGTATCCCTTGTAAAGACCACTTGACGTCAGGGACATTACAGAGGAAACTGTAAAGAGAAAAAGAAAACATATTTTAAGACTGTGCTGTAGGAATTAGGAGTGAATTAGGAGTTTATTCGTTAAACGGTACCTTAAGTACCCTTCAAATTATTTCCTAAATTTCTATTAACTAATCTCGCCTTCAAGGTCACCAAGTCAAGGATTCCATCATCTCTACTTCCACATAAAATGTTCCAAATTTCTACCCGAAATTCCTTCATCCACGTGGAGTTCCACGTGGATTCTTTTACCTGGATGAGAATCTGAAATACCAGATGGTCTCCTGGTTGCGGAACTTGAATCCAGATATCCTCTTACCCAGAAGTGATTTCAAGTCTACAGGGTGGACTAAAATCTGAAATCGGGCTCTTTCGTTTTTGGTCACGCTCGTGACTGATCGGCAGTCCGCGTGAGGTGGTGGTGAGCGCGTGCGGACAAGCCTTGAATGAACATTGAACGTGTAACCTGGAAACCGTGACCAGGCCAAAGTGGAACGACGGAATTGGACGGAGTGGGTGAGCCTGCGTTGGGATCGGGTCCGGGAATGGAAGGAAAGATGGTGGGTAGGTAGTGTATGATCACGTGAGGTGGTGGACGTGCGGCCGGTGAACGTGCCCGTCGACCGCACCACGTGAATCTGAACGAGAGAGAGCGTCCGTGACGGGGTTGGAAAGAGGGTTGCTTGGTTCTGGTTCGCCTTACTACGGACGGGTTGGTACATGGTCGCGTCGTCGGACCTGGAGTAGACGCGGGGGTGGCTGATGCCGTTGCCTCCGCTGCTACCGCATACCGTATGCAGCCCCCGCGATTTCCCAATTGTTATTCCGCGACGACCACCTCCACGTGGCACGTACAACGCCCTACGTACTCTGCATTCGACTTGCAACCAGAGTCCTGCACGGACATCGGACGATCATCCACGAGCGAGCACTTGTCTCGTCGAACGACCTCCTGAGATCCAAGATCTTCAGCTCATATGTGCCAGACGCGAACCCCAATCAGATCTGCCTCAGAGACATCTTCAACTTCTATTCAATTGAGGATTAAGTTCAGATCGATTACAGGGTAACGGTTGTCGGCTCAAGTTCTTACTTTAAAATTTAATTTCTCTATTTTACTCAACGAATATTTAAAGATAGATATTTTTCGCTCTAGAGTGGTATTCTTTAATGAAATAGAAGTCTCAGGGTTGCAACTAATTAATTACATTTGTAATTACATTGCTAGAGTAATTAATAATCACATAAAAAATTGTAATTATATTATTTATTATAATTATAATTATAATTAATTATATTAATTATATTTCGAGTATAATTACAATTTTCTTTTGTAATTATTAATTACTTTGAGGATAATTACAATTTCTTTTATGTAATTAGTAATTGAAAATGGATAATTAACCATTTTTGCAACCCTGAGAAGTCTGCCTATAGAGTGAAAAAATGTTCAATTTTGATTATTTTTACGTAAAACGAAGAATTTGAAATCTAATCTCAAATTCAAGTGTTTCATTTTACGCAAAAAGTATTAAAATTATATATTTTTCGCTCTGTACTTTAAAATTAGTACAACTGCAGAGTGAAAAAATATCAAGTTAAAATATTTGTTTGGTAAAATAAACAATTATAATTATCGATTCTTCCCTTTCTCTATAGTGTTTCATTCCACACTGTTGTCAACATCTGCATTATTTCCTTCGTGAAGCTTGAACTTCTTACTCAATTCAACTGAACTCGGATTTTTTAAACTTTGCATTTAATAGAATTTGAATGTAGGATCTCTTAATGAGTATCCCGTGTGGAAATTGCCCAGCTTACCCATTTTTAAATGTTGGTCCTCTAGAGGCTCCACGAAGGCGCGCCTCTATAGTATGCACCGCTGGGCCCTTGCCAGGGCCTCTAGAAGGCCCACGCTGGGGCCTACAATGGTTGCCCCTTTTGTAATTTTTTTTTAAATTTTCTAAGTCTACACTGGAAAAGCCCAGCTGGGTCCTCCCAGGGGCCTACGTATTTGCCCCTTTATTATTTGCCATAAAGAATTCTACGTCCGATCACTAAGTTGAAAATAAGATAAAAAATTGCTCTAAAAAAGAAGATTAAATTGATATTAAAAATTCAAAAATACTTTTTTATCGTGAAATTTTTAATTTTAACTGCCACTTAAAAAAAAAACAAGAAAAAGAGTTAAATTTTAATTCATCAGTGCTTAAATACAAAACGAACAATGTGTCTAGTATTTATACACATATAAATCATCCTGGATCAAAGAATAAGTCCAACGTTTAAGAATAATATAATACTTTTACTTTGAATGTATGCCTTTTGCGATTAAAGATACTTTATTATATAATACTAGCCGTAACGTTATTTTTTATAACTACTAATGACTCTAAATTTAACTCTCAAACCAAAATTTAAAAAATGCCCTATCATGGCAGCAGAAGGGTCAACTTCTGTAGGGCCTTCGAGGGGCTTACAGGGGTTGTATATAAACCTTACAGAGGGCCTATCTTGGCCCCACAGAGGGCCAGTTTATTGGCCCTTCGTTGGGAGTCTACATGGGGCCTTTGAAGGCGAGCATGCCAAACTATGTTGGCCCTTCATAGTTTACTATCGTAGGTGCCAACATAATAAGGGGGCAAACTACGTGGGGCTCCGCGGGGGCCAACTCAAAATTTCCACACGGGTATTTTTGCATAATGCAGATGTATTGTAGAATGCAATTAAATACCATCGGGATTTGCTGTTGATGACGAACCATGTTCTTCGGATGCGCCGCTGCTGGGGGAAGCTAGGCCAGAACTGGAGGAATGAGGAGCGGAAGAGCTCGTTGGCGAAGATAATCCGAGTCCAAGTTGCTCAGCAACCTCTGCATGATCCTCTCGATGAACGTAATCGAAAACGCTCGATCCGGTCATTTCCACCTGGAAAAAAAAACAAAAGGAACTTTCATTAATATTCTACCATCTGACCTAGTATAAAATATAAAATACTAAATAGCTAATTTCTCAAATACCTAGATAAAAAAATTCGACAATACATAAAATGCATCCAAATACTTCTTCAACAAAAAAATCAAAAATTTCCTGATGGAAAGTAGTTCTATACAACCCAATAGATAACACACCGAAGTCTTAACTCCCCCGCGAATTTGAAACTCACCCTACTTCATCCCTTAAAATTAAAAAATTCATCAAAATTACCCTAATTCGTTGGGTCAAAATTTTATTGCTGATAATAGGTATTTTCAATGCTAAAAGACACTCCAATAACTTTCATCCCTCCAGCTCATTTGGAACACACCCCATATCATTCCTTAGACCTAAAAAATTCATCAAAAATTCTCTAATTCGTGGGGTCCAAATTTTATTGTTGATAATAAATTTTTTCAATGCTAAAAGATATCCTAAAAAGTTTTATCCCTTCAGCTCATTTGGAACTCACCCCATATCATCCCTTAGACATAAAAAATTCAAATTTACCCTAAATTCCCTAATCAAAATCGCACAAAGATATCTGCTATCGAGCACAAGAAGAGGATCCTCTATAAAGAAAATACAATGGGATATCACTCACAATTAGCTTAGAAAATTAGAGACTAAGTAAGGAGGACACGAAACGGATAAACTCTAGTGGCTTAAAAAAGGTGTCGATAGACCTCATAGTCCATAAAAAAAGTGAGCGGAAGAAATGATTTCATCGCCATTGATTTGTGACGCCGATTCGGTTACAGCTATACGGACACAATCGGGGTTTGAAGACGTGCTTATATCTATATGTATATGTATATGTATATGTATATGTATACGTATATGTATATGCAATATGTATATCGAAATCGTAACGTTCGCGCACGTAGACCTTGTTGGGAGTCAGGTTGGCGACTTCCTTCATCGGATCCCTGTCTATGAATTTCGTGACCTCGTACATCGATTCCTCGAACGCGATGCCAGGGGCATGCGAGTATAATTTTAAACACACATTAGAGTATGTTGGTAATACGTGAGTATAGAGAGTAGAGAATATACTCCGAGGGTAGGGTACAGCTATATTTTTTTAATTTATTCCAAAAGCGTTTTCCGTTGGTGACGTGTGGGTGATGGGCTCCTATGGACATGTCTATAGCCAAGCAGCCTGCGGATAAAACTCCACGTTACTCAATAACAAGGTGCGAGTTTCGAATTATTGATTACTTTGCTTCATTTGTATAGATTAACATGAAATCGACCTGCAGAGTGTCATTGTTCTCATAGTTCAATTTTTTTGCTCAGATTGTCTTTTGGCTGTAAAAAATCATTCTCCGGACTGTTGATCCATCTGGAAGAAAGTGAACACTGTCCCAAGTGCGTAAAAATCTAATTGCACTGCTGCTTACTTTTATGCTTCATATAAAAAGGGTTGTTAACTTTTCCAACAGAGTCTTCCGGCACATTATGAGGCATTTCACGCTCGAATGGCCTTTTTTATAAGCTATGAAGCAGACATAAACGTAATGACGGGTTCCGGTAAAGGCCCGTAAAAATGCACTTTAGCCTCCCTCTGCTGTTGCATTTTGACACACATTATTCTCCAAGATTGTCCCAATTCCAAAAGGTGAAGGAAAAATAAACGAGCATTGCTTGCACAAGATGCAAATCAGTTAACGCAATTGTCAATTTAAGGTATGATTGAAAACCTCGAGTACTTCAACTTCCGCTATCTAATTCGGTTAAGCAAGTTTGAGAAATTCAGTTGACTTCGACCTCGTTGACTCCTTCACCTTGCTTCCGCGTTTCTAAGACGTGTACCACATCTATCGAGTCTGAAATATCGATTCGAGGGGAAATACTAACTTCTTGCCAACTCGATTTGATATCGTTCCTGTCTATCATCAAATAGAGGCATTTCTTCCGACTTTAGTATATTTCTCTAACGAATCCATCCTCTATACTTGCAGAAACTACACTTGAAGCAAAGAAATAAGCAAATAAGATATCCCAGAACTTCTCTCCAACCACTAAAATACCCAGTGGGCAAAAGGATATTGACATCCTGAGGACGTCCATGTCAGTTCAATTGATGTCCAAAAGACGTCTCATGTCTTAAAAACGTCTTTTGGACGTGAGACGTCTTTAGGATATCAATTGGACTGACATGGACGTCTTAAGGATATCCTTAGGACGTCCTCAGGATGTCAATGTCTTTTTGCCCACTGGGTAAATTGTTAAATGATAAACAGTTTTAAAAGCATCTAATTTTACAAACATCTAATTCTATTTGTAAATTTTTGAAAATTAAAGTATAAAATAAGAGATTGTGGACGATGACGATGATGATGATAGTGATGGCGACGGAGGATGATAGAAGTTTCTGATGCAGTTGGTCCCGTTGAGGACATGACCGAGGTGCAAGCTCAGCCGCCATGTTTGTGGCAACGACGCCGCCAGTTTCCAGAATCCCCGAAACACCCTATTGATTGCCCCACGGGTCTCGCGGAACCGTGCTGGTACCCGGGACCCCTATTCCACCCACTCTTCTCCCATCCAGCACTGCTCTCTCCCTCGTCCTCCTCTCTTTCTCTCACCGGTTCTATCCCCGTCCACCTTCAGTCGCGGCATTAGGAATGGCGAACACGCCGCCGTGCAGAGTCTACGTGAGCGGCATGCGACTACCCCCGCCCCTCTTGTACCCCCATTCCCCCATCCACACTTCCCTCGTTCATGTCATGCTTGGTGCCAGCCAGTATGGCCGCCAACTCACACAACCTTCTCCTCTTTTCCTCCCTTGACCTCTCTCCCCCCCTTTTCATCTCTTTTCCCCTTTTCACCTCTCTCCACACTATTTCTACATTTATCCTTTTCCCTTTTCCCGAGTCTGTCCTTCCCTCTTTTTCCATACCTCCTCTTTTCTCTTTTCTCTTTCCTCCTCCCTTTTTCCTCATTCCTTAATACTCTTTCTCTCTTTCTCTACCTTTGGCCACTCAGACGTCAGCTCCAGACTCCCCACGTGAGGGGGGGGGGCTTCACGTATCCAAGGGTGGCACGTAGGGTCTTATGCGCCTCCGCTTCATTTCGACCACCCCTTTCTCCTTCTCTTTACTCTCTCTCCACTCCCAGTATCTCTTTCTCTCTTTCACTTGGAAAGGAAGACTCGGGAGGAACTCTATAGATGGATGTCTCCCTTTCCCTCATCATCCCCTAGAATAAATAACTATACCCATCCTTTTCATCCTTGAAGCTAGCAACGGACCGAGAGCGTATGGATGACGTATAGGGGCTCACCTGGGAAAGGCCGAGGTAAATTGAGACCGTCTCCGAAATGTAGAGGAACCGTCCATCTGCAGCCACAGCCATCGCGAAGCCGTCCAGCGACTAAAAAGGAAAATAAAATAAATAATCAATAATAAAAAAATGTTGGTCGTTTGAAGGCAGATGATCAATTTGTAAGGAGTAAATTGTTACTTTGGAAGTTCATAAGTTTCCAGGAAAGGTGAATATGGAGATTCAAAGACAGTAAACAATAGACGTGTCGAGAATTTAAATTTGAATCATTGGGAACAATGCTATGCAGCTGATGTTATATATACGTAAAATGAATCAAGAATCAAGATTCTTCCTTGAAATTGAGATTTAAATTCAAATTAAAACCAATGTAATGCTGCCGTACAAGTTGAAAAGACACTTATGTCACATTTTTGACGAAAATGAGATTTTCACATCAGTCGATTCGCAACAGAAAACTGCATCTATCTACGCAAACAATTTTTTTTTTCTTCAAAGATTCTCACAAAAAAAATTTTTTTATTTACAATAATTTGTTTATTGAAACATAAAGCATGTGAAATGTTTTCATAAACAATATTTTTAATTGTTGATGAGAAATCTTTGATGAAAAAAAAATTCGTAGACGTCTGAAACTTCAGCCCAATAATTTCATAATACTTTTTCGATACAAAATTGTTTTCATTGATTTTCCACGTTCGAAGCTGAACAAACATAAGTGTCTTTTCAAATATACGGCAGAATGGTTTGAGGCAAAAGATCTTTCTTAGAAAATTCTAAGAAACAAAGTTTTCATCAATTTCCACTCACCTGGAGTATGTGGGTACCTTGATGCTGTTCGAATATGTCTACTGCTAAAGAGGCTGGTGACCTCACTCGATTAGCACCTGTAACAAAGGAAAAAATTCTAATCAGTTTCTCTTGAATATCTCAGAGTAAAAGATAAACTATGTATAAGTAAGATTTGTCTCCCAAGTTCTCTTGTAAAAACACAATTTTGAACTAAGTATCTTCTTAACCAAACCCTTGACAATCATCCAATCATTCGAGAATTATTATTCTTTTCCAATCAAGAAGGGTGAATAGAGAATCATGAGTTTGATCGACTCTTCCTGATGAATTCCCGGAGTTTATTTGGAGTCGATATGATTCACACTGACCCGCACCGAAAAGAAAACCCCTTCTGCTCATCCATCGAACCCCTTTTTCCGACTTCTTCGTTCCCCCTCGTTTGGCAAACAAGGCAGGCTCCTTACCGTAATAATAATCCCACCCTCTCCCTATCCCCTTAATGAAAGACTTAGAAGACTCGATCAAACTCGTCCGCGCCTCGCTTAATCTGCTAAGTCCGCCGGGATGAGACCAGAGACTAGTTCGACTGACCCTGCTTTCCACATTTGGTCAACAACTTTATTCCGATATTTCTGACCGTAGCTAGCATAATCCCTAAATAATCCTATCGAAATCAGCCTTGACGAACCTTTGTCCCTTCACCAGGCTTTCAAATCCAAACACCGAATTTAATGATCGATCAGATTATGAATCTGAAGTTTCAAACGTTTACGTAAACGAAAAATCATTTTTGCGTAAAAAGCACGAAACCAAAATTGTGATTGCGCTAAATGGTTCCATTCGATGTCAAAAGAAACACAAAACAGTCTCAACCCCCTACCACACTAGGATCACC
>JAUESH010000039.1:1620402-1634211 GCA_032275165.1 Synergus magnus
TACATGATACGACGATAACTGAGCTCGGCGATTACGGCTCGGATCTTCCTTGCAATTTGTGCGAAGAGAGCAGTTGGTTTCTTCGCGAATTTTTGGCCCATTAGACTCCGCCAGAAAATCGCAATCCTAATTATTTGAGTAACCATAAATGCGAGGCCCCTCGTAAAGGATACACCCAATGCATACACATCCTCTTATCAAAAATGTAATATCTTTAAGTACATTTTCTCTTTCGCCCGGAAAAATATGCTACCTCGGTTGCAGTCTCCTCGTTGCAGGGATAAACCCCTTAATCTGGCGATGCAGGTTCCGATATTGATTTTCACGCCGATAACCGAAGGTCTCAGATGGCGATGGTGGCTCTGAGTAGCAGGCAGTTAGCCGTCGGTATTTTTCTATCTTCTCAAAATAAATATCGTTGAGTTATGGCACGAAGAAAGCACATAAAACACGCCTTATGTATTTATCAAAATATTGTGATAACCAGTTGGGAGGAGGGGTGGAAGCAAGGAAGGGGGATGAGGGAAGATTTATGGAGGGGGCAGCTGACCGACGAAAACACACATATAGACGTGAAACAGTGGCTGCAGATAGCCTCCGGACTTCTTTCTTCTCGCGAGGTTGTTTCTGTCGAGAATATTAGTCGACCGCCCCTCGCACGTGATGACCCGTTTGTTTTTCCAACCCCTGACATCACTTTGCCCGCACCCAACGGGCTAAACGTACGCCGCCTCCTTGATTCGAGCGGTCATCCATCATCAGTCGCCTAATCAGGAGTCTCGAAAGAAACTTTATTTAAGTCGAGAAAAATCTCAAGCTTTAGCGGATATACCCCCTGTTTAGTGGGATGACATTTTCATTCATATACGAATAAAAATGCACCCAGCAATTGAACAATCGGGATCTTATTTTCGCCCGATTAACATCAGCTCAGTTTGCTGAAGAACCGCCGTTTAATTCAGTTAGAGATGACTGAAAAGTTCTGAACGTTCAAATGAACGAATTTTTGTATTGATTAGATTTTAAACGAAAAACAATTTTAAAATATTGATGCATTTGTATGGAAAATAATTCTGTATGAAAGAAACTTGTAATGTATATTGTTATATTTAGTTGGAACAATATTTCTGGATAAAACAGAATTGGGAAAAAATATTTCGTTCATTTGAACATTCAAAACTTCTGGTACATGTTAGAGTCGATTCATAACAACACGGTAAAAAAGTTTTCCCTAAAGTCTAGGCATGTGTATCCGTAAAATAACAATTATACTCGGTAAATCTTTTGTTTTGATCGTATCGGATCGTATCGTCATTCCAAGAGAGAAATTATCAACTTATTTTAAATTTTGATTTCAACAAATTTCATCAGATTTCATGAGATTTAAGAAATTTTAAGAAATTCAAAAACATTTTTTATGTTTTCAAATTACTTCAAAATCTTGAAACTTTTTTTGAATTTTTTGAAATTCTTTAAAATCACTTGAAATCTCTTGAAATACTTTAGGTAATCTTGATATCTCTGTAATCTTGTAAAATCTCTTTAAATCCCTTTAAATTGTCTAAAATCATTAAAAATCTCTTTAAAATCTTGTGAAAGCTCTAATAAGCTGCATACTTTGTTAGTATGAAACTACATTTTGCGAATAAATTTTGGGCGGGAAAATCTAGAAAAGAGTACATATTGCGAATGCACCACGCGACACAGAAGGGCATATGGTTCGTGTCAACATCGCAACGCGGGATAAAAGCTATTAGGGAGAGAAAAGAGAGAGATAGAGAAAGGTGAGACTGAAGGGGAAAGAGAGGGGCACTGAAAGGGGCTTGAAGTTGGTGGAAATGGGCTTTCGAGGATTCCGAGTGCCCATTTGATGGCCTATCAATGTAAACCAGTGTAAAGTCGAGAGAGTGGTTTGCCACGAGCGAAAATAACCCACTACTATAGTGCCGACCTTTTCTACTGCGACTGTCTTGTCTTTCAGCACTGAATCCACTTATTTCAAAATGAATTCGACCTTCGGATCGTGCGACTAATCGACAATGATTATTAATTAATTGAATTGATTAATGATTAATATTTAATAATAATTGAAATAAAAAATTAATTTCATTCAATCGAACGTTATATTTCAAGTATGTATTCAGAACTGCATTAAAGAATAAACGATGCCAAATTTAAAAACATTTAAAAATTAAAATTAAAAGATTCTACATTGAAGTTTAAATTAAAGATTGAAATTTTGAATAGAAATTGTTCTATTCAAAATTTTATTATTCGAAATACAACGTCAAATTGAAACATTTTAAGTCACATAATTTTAACTTCAAGGCATTCAAAGTTGCACCGTATTTCAAAATAAAATAGGGACAACTGAAAATTTCCGAAAAATTGAATATCCGACACTGTAAAATTCCCGAATAAATAATTACCGAAACATTAAATTCCCGGCATTATAAAATGGCCGACAATATAAAATTCCTGACGCCTTTAAATTGCCGACACTAGAAAATTCCCGACAGTTTATAAAAATTCCCGAAATTAAAAATTGCCGACACTGGAAAATTCCCAACCGAATATTGATGATAATATAAAATTCCCAACCCTGTAAAATTCCCGACACTAGAAAATTCCCGACAATGGAAAATGCCCGAAAAGATCTCTAAAAATGTTTGAGAAATATGTATTTTAAAAATACAGAATAATTAAAATTTTTTGTTTTAATTAATATATAAATTATTTATTTATTTATTTATTAAAATGATTTTTTTCGGGAATTTTCCATTATCAGGAATTTTACAGTGTCGAGAATTTTATATTGTCGGCAATTTTATAATGCCGGGAATTTTATTTTTCTGTAATTATTTATTCGGGAATTTTTATTTTAAAATGAGTTAAAATAAACCTTCTGTGCTCGAAATGGCCTCATCGAATGATTCGATTCCGAGGGGGGAGTGAATCCTCAACTTTTTCCCTGGTGACGTACCAGTGAGGAGAAAGAGGGCTGACAAGAGAGAAGGGAGTTTAAACCAGTGTTTAACGCAGTTGACGGCTAGTTAAGAGCAAGGGAGCCGAGCGCAGGGTTACAATAAAGGTTCTCATCCTCCTCTAAAAAAGCATCCACAAAGTAAAGAATGTAGATCGAATTTTCTTATTCAATTCACTGAAAATTTAATTTTTCAACCTCATTTTAATTTTGTATTCTAAATGTAATTTCATCATTTTTACTCTTGGACTCTTTGTATGAAACAAATTTTAGTCTGCGAGATACTTAAAAAACAAATTTTAAGCCTTGTTACTTTCCACTTGACAATGATAAGATTTTTTTAAAGACCTTTTTCTTTACTATTATTAAATGTCTCTTTAATAAAAGTTTAAAAAATGTGTTCACTTTAGCGGAATTTGAGAATCCCTGACGCCCTTCGTGGAGTCTGTGGCCTAATGAAATACGGGGATTAACTAAACACACCTGACTAATTAAGCAGCACTTAACTAGATTATCGCCACCAATACCCTAATCAACGCCTCGTTAGCATCATCCTATTTGCTTTTGCAAATAATATACCTGCTCAGATTTTAAACCAGATTTAACGAGGGGAGATGCTTCCATCTAAAAATCATTGTAATAACTTCTGGAACGAGTCGATCAATGACAACAGAGAATGATTCAATTATCTAATCAGTAGCAGTCTTTACATTTTCCATTATTAACGGTCTTTAAAATAATTTTAAGATAAGGTCTTTTCATCAACGTTGTATGACAATACATTTACGTAATATTCAATTGAAATAAATTTTCGATTCTTTCCTTTACAGTATTTTAATTATAAAATTATACAGTGATTTTCAAGCATATTCAAAGTATGTAATTTCAATAATTTTAATAATTATAGTAATTTTGATAATTTACATAATTTTTTACGAGAGATTTCAATTGTAGAAGAAACTGCACAACATCCAATTTAGAATTTTTAATGAAGTATGCCATGAAGAACATATGCAAAGTATTCAATGTACATAATTAGGTAATTTTATTGTATAAACGTTTGAACAATACTCGCTCATTGACACATGAAATTATGCTTATAAAGCAGGAAAAAAGGGCTTCATTTACTGAAAGCAAATAGTATCTATTTGGACCAGTTAATTCACTAGTCAATGGTATAATTTACGGACCCTTCTTTCCAGCATCTCTCTCAATTTATGACATTTCTGATGTCCCCTGCATGCTGTCAGAAGGCTCATATGCTTCGATACAGGAATATTAGGAATCAGTATGGCTAAGCGTCTACTTATTACGCCTCATTCATGGGGTGCGATAATATGTGATGTGTCATGCTTTCATTAAGAAAAGCGCGAGATAGAGACATTAGGGATATACCGTTATGTGGTGTACTATTATCGTTTCCCAGGGAATTGCAGTCAATTGGGATCATTTCCCCTAAATATTAATATTCATAGGCTCCCTCCAACTAAAGAAAAATTTACCGTCTGCTGCTCCTAATATGAGATATAAGAAATTTCTTCACGTATAGTGTAAATACAGGGAGAATTTTGGGTAAATACAATGGTATGTTCAAAATAGGACATATTTATGATGTATCGTACAATTATCAAGAATAATAATTTTCGTAAGAACATCTCCGACAGTTGTTATTATTATTATTATTATTATTACATATAATAATCTTCGTATATGTATCTGTACCTATTTCAACAATACAAACATTAAAAAAGGTGTACACCGATTAAATTATTATGTTTTAATTAAACAATTACTTGGCTAATTAAGAATTTTGTACTGATAAATACAGTTTTTTTCTTTAAATCTTTTAATTTAATAAAAATCACTATTTTATCTCCTTTAAAACATTTGTAATTTTCGATATATTTCGACTTTCGATTCTTTCATCTTTTTAGAATAGAAATGGGTCCAGTTTGTGAAATTATTTGACCACTTGAACTTGTTTCCATTGCATGGAATTTCTTTAGTTTGAATTTGAATTTGAATATTATGGCTAAATTGTAATAATTCAAAATTAAAATAGGCAATTTTATTTCAAATAGGTATATGTTGATTTTCAAAGGAAATAAGTTGACACGTTTTTTACCGATTTTAAGAGAAAAATTTTTTGACAAAGTTATGAGTATTTGAATTTTGAAAACTGATAACGTGTATTATAAAAAAATGGTCAAAACATTTCTTTTGGGTGTGATATATTTTATGATTTTCTGATATAAATTATCCGACAGTTTTTGAAAAAGAACGAAAAGTTCTATCCGAATTAGAAATAAAAAGATAAAGAAAAGTATCTATAATATCTATAAACGATTTTTAAACTAAACTTTTAAATTTTATGGTTGTAAATTGTAATAAATTGTAACAGTTTCATTTTTTGAGTTTAAATCTATTAAATTAAAAATGTTTTAATATTTATATGCTAGAATTAGTTAAGGAGTGAAGAAGCATAAAAAACGTGATATACTCTCTAAATCTGAATTAGTGAAAAGTCGGTCACTAATTTACTTTAGTGAAAAATTTTACTAATTATTAGTTGCATTTCATTATTTCACTTAGTAGTTTTCAACTTTTCACTAAAGTAAATTAGTGACCGACTTTTTACTAATTCAGATTTAGAGAGTATTTTGTAAATAAGTAGCTCTAAAAATTTCATAATAATTGATTAAATATTTTGAACTTGCATTAAAAATTATTGTGCCTTAAAAAACAAGACGTAAAACTAAGTAAGAACTCATATTGCTACTTTGAAAATAAAAAGAAAATATAGTGCAACATCTTGGCTATAAAGTATTATTTTTGTCTGTTTTTGAACTGAGAGCATAAAAAATAACTCTAAAATGTTGGCTCGTATTTTGCGGCTCTACGAGAGGAGGATCAATTCACGGAAGACGAAGGTTACTATATGGTGGGAGGGGGGTTGAAAAGGGGTGAAACCTAAAGCCTCCATCATAAATCCATGAGCTATAGCTCCTGTTCGCTTCTGAGTTTTACTTCAGTGTCCCGCACCGCAAAATCACAAATTTATAGAGCATTCTCTCTAGAAAGTTTATAGGAAAGACTTTTATATTAGTTAAGTCGGAAAATCGAAAGAAAAGTAAGAAAAAAAGTGAAACGTAGGTCATATTTTGCAAATCCATAAAAAATAGCGAGAGGCCGATCATCTACAGTCCATCTTGATCCGTTTGTCAAGGTCGCTCCGAGTGAAACGTTATTGTCTCTCCCCCTGGGGAAGCCCCTATCCGAATCTAATACATGACTCTCTCTATGAAGATTAATCGTTCGCGATCATAAAGCTATTGGTAGGGCAGACGCGACATATACTTAGATATGCGTTCTTTCCCTTTATGAAAAATGAATCGTTTACAAAAAAAGAGATACTGAAGAAAAATTAGTTTCTCTGTATGCAAAAGTCTCTGGCAGATGGGAAAAGTTCTCCTTGATTTTGATTTACAGCAATAATTATGTCTTCTAATAATTTTTAACATAATTTTAATTTATCACTTAGAAAAACTATTCTTTAAACCGGGATCACGTAAATTTACCAAAATTTAAAATTCCCGAAAAATAAAAATTTCCGAAATAGAAAATTCCCAAAAGAAAATTATAATACCGAATTTTAAAAGTCCCGAAGTTAAATATTTCCGTAATTGAAAATTCCCGAAATTGAAATTTCCCAACTTTAAAAATCCCTGCAATTTTAGTTTAAAATTAATTTCCAAAACTATTGTTCAAAATTTCCCTTAAAAATTTTTATTCAAAATTTCTCTTCAAAATTTAGAATAAAATGTTTTAAGAGAAATTTTGAACAAATTGAAATTAATGTCAGATACTTACATATTAAAAAGAATTCAAAGAAATTTCAATTATTTCAAAAAAAATTTGAAGGAATTCAAGGTGAATTCGAGCGAATTGAGAAGAATTGAACGAGAATTCAGTGATTTAAAAAAATTGAAAATAACTGAAAGGAATTCAACGAAATTAAAAAGAATCCACAAGAAATGAATAGAATTCAGAGAAATGAAAATTAGACCAAAAGGATTTAAATTAATTCAAATAAATTAAAAATATTGCACTTGATTTCAAAAGAATTTAAGTGAAATAGATAAATTAAAATATTTAAAATATAAAAAAATATTTAAAATATTATTAAAATAAATTAAATAAATTAAATTTATTGATTGGAACACTTAATTTCACTTATTGCGAAATTTGCTTACCAGCTCCGTACAAACGAGGTTAACGTTTCTCTCTCTCGATTTGTACTGAATTTTCATCGTTTCAGCCAATCGATAATTATATATACGTCACACTCTAATACGGCACTGAGGCGTTCGTTTAGGTTTCCCACCCGGGTGCACCTCGGGTACTGCGTCCTTTTCTTATAAATTGAAATTTCAATATGTAAGAAAAGGACGCAGTACCCGAGGTGCACCCGAGTGGGAAATCTGAACGCACGCCAGGAAGGTCGTACAGATTAAAATTGAATATCCGCATCGTAGGCCATATAAAATTTCTTGGCCGGAGCGCATTGACTTCTTACCCCTCTTGAAATTTTTTTTTAACTTTCATTTTTGTAAATTTATTTCAAAATAATTGAAGGATTTCATCTAAATTTCGAAGCAATACGTCATTGTAAAAAATTTCGGAAAACCCCACAATTTCTTAGGAAATATTCCACATTTTTGGTTGGGAAAATGATTTTCCCGAACATTTTAGGGAATTTCCCGAAAACTTCTGAAAATTTACCAAAAATCATGGTAAAATCCTCTAAAATTTAGGAAATTGAACAATACCTACAATTTTTTTAGGGAATTTTCCTAATTCTTTTGGTAATTAAGAAATGCCTATTGCACACTGGGAATTTTACCAAAAAATGTTTGATTTTTCATACAAGGTAGTTAAATTTATCTCAAAGGTTCCATTGGTCTAGTACAATACTTATCAACACTGGTCAATTAATTCTTTTTCCAAAAATTCGTCAGACTGGCAATTTGTTATCCTTAAGTGAAATAAATTTATTTAAAAATATTTTCCAATTGTTTAAACAATAAACTACATTTTAAGATTATATTTTTAAAAAATAATTTTTAATAACTTTTGTTTTCGGAAAATGACTAATATCCATAAATGCTGATAAGTAAATAAAATTTTCTACAAAAAGTTAAGAAATATTCAGACAAGTCGCAGGGAAAAATCCTGAAACGCTCTTCGGGAATTTTCCCTACCAAATGTTTGGGAAAATTCCCGAAAGTTTTGTAGATATTAGTGTCCCAGTTTCGGGAAAATTTCCGAAAAAATTGTTTACAGTGTAAGGACGCTATAAATAAATAAATTTGAATAATTCAATGATCTAAATATATACCAAAAGAAATTTAAAATAATTCCTCCGCTATTTTTAGGGCGTCTTTGGTATGAAAAAAAAGTGTAGAATTTGAGTTGGCCCAAGAGAAGAGGATCTTCAAAGCATTCGAGATTGTTGCGACGAGGGCAGTGGATTCAGTTTGACGAGGAGTTGTGGCAGCAGTACGCGGCTGGCGCCTAACTCAATTTCGTTAGTTTAGTTACATCGGTGGTTGGTAATGCGAGGAGTGGGCGTTGGGGTTGTTGCCGTGATTAGATTTACATGTGGGTAGAGGTGGGAGTTGCAGTACCCCAGTCCTTTATCCCGCACCGCTAGATTTCCCGTTTCTCGGTTCTGCAAATATTAACTTAACCGACCTTTCTTGATTTTCTAGATCACCCGTTTCTACCTCAAATTCAACCAAACTCCAATATTTTACCATTATTATTTACTTTAGTTCTTTAAAATATGTTATATTTATATTTGTAATTTATAATATATTTATAAAATATTTATATTTTTAGTATAAATTCCATTAATACTATAAATCCTATAAATAGTATAAATCGTATAAATCAAAGAATAAGCTTCTCAAACTAGAATCTTCCTTAATAATAATTTTAGCAATTAAAATGAAAACAAAAAAATAGTTCTCTTATATTTGAGAAGCTCGAAAAGCGATAGTGCACGAAATTCTCGATTTCAAGATTCACGTTAACACGAGAACGGATATTACTTTGCGTTACTTTTCCAGGGGTGAGTAAGGAAGACATTCTTGAAAGAAGCGTAGTCCAGACAACAATAGATGCCTTTTCGAGATATCCTTATAACTCGAGTGACCACGCAACCGGCAATAGATACGCAGATACATAGTAATAGAGAATTGTCGCCAATAATCGAAGGATAAGATCGCCTCTTTCATTTTCGAGCTTCATTTAACGAAGATAAGGGAAATATCTGCCTGATAAATTCACAGCTTTTGCAACTAACTTTTAAACAATATATACACTAACGGTCAGAATTGTGAGTTCACCTGTTTTTCGATGATCGTTTAAGTTCTGTTAAATTTAATTACATCAATGATTATATTTTTTCTTTTAAAGTAAGTTAAAAGCTATAAAAATTCTGCTTAAAACTAAAAAGTGGATAAAAATATTTCGTTTGTAAAGCGAGATAAAAAATTCTTCAGAGTAAAAATGGGACAAAATGAATTCTCAGAGCAAAAACGGAACAGGGAAAACCAATCAGCCGGTCGTATTTTGGCGTTCCGTTTTTGTTCTGAAAATTCATTTTGTCCCATTTTTGCTCTGAAAAATTTGTAATCCACTTTTAAAAGCGAAATATTTTTATCCACTTTTTACTTTCAGCCATAATTGTACAATTATTTTTCTGCATTGTACAAGGGGTTAAATTTGGATTTGAAATATACGTGAAAAGTTCAATATATATGCGCTCCAGTCATCACAGAAACATGTTAGACTGAAACAAACTAATAGTATGCTGCAAAATACTATGGCTAGGAATTTGAACTATAATGAAAGAATTGGGTTACGACATGCTGTGAAATATCCACCTCTAAAAGATTGCATAATATTGGGGTGGTTTATTTGTGGAATTGAAAAATCAATACAATCAACGTGCCTGTAACTATAATTATGTTTGCTGATCGATTTATATACTTATATAAAGTTTAATCATTTAGATTTCTCCTTCTTAGAATTAGAGAATCCTTCAGATCCATCAGAGGATATCAGCCGCAGATTCTCTTTGGTGTTTGGGTGAAGTTAGTGACCAATCACTGAACATGTCAAAACCACGATCAGAAGAGAGCGGAAAAGAATTAAAAGATTAGTCTTCTTATACGTATTTGTAAAACTGAATATCCCACAATTTATGAACTATACACAAAGAAAATAGAGATTCCAGGCAGCAAGAAAGTTGAAAGAGTATATATAGACCGTTTGACCCGACAAATCATTTCAAGGTGTAAGCGAAGCGAGGAGCGAATATAAATCGCGGATAGCAAACTTTTTAAAATTCCACCGCTCCTTTTTCTTAGTTCAGTTTCCTCTAACTCAATGTTTATTGCTCGTAGGAGAGTGCTTCAATTGTTTGCGCAAGCGGATGATTAACGTCACGTTCGCCGAATACAGTAGGTTCAGCACCGATTTCCATGGTAATAGCTGAGTGAAACGCGTTCGCGTCTTACATGGTAAACAATCGAATTGCAAAATTACTTCTGACTTTGATAGTTTGGGTAGAAAAGGAATTTTTCTTCTAAAGTTGAAACTAAAGCAAATCAGGTACTATTTTTGGGTGTGGGGAACTTGAAGACTTAGGAAAGCTTGGTAAATTCCGTTAGTGGACTAATCGACGTTTAGGTGAATACGAGAAGGCTTGGGGGATGATTTATAGAAGAATTCGACTTCGACTTCGACTCTATCAGGATACGTGATGTAGTCCAGAAGCAGGGACAGTGGAAGGATAACTTCGTTTAGTCTTTCGGATCGAGCGAATGTGAGTTTGGATTGACGTACGCGCAGGGGACAATCAAGGAAATCCTTCTTCGGGTCTTGCTGCCACTCATTCTAACCCTCTGCCGAACGCGGTCTATCGGTTCCCCGTTCCTCGTAATTTCGTTAGAGTCCTACGTACTCGATGTGCATGTAGCAAAACCCACCTCGTCATTCTACGATACACCGAATTAGAGTCTTATTTTTTAACAGAAAAATCTTCGCATGCTTCTTTTTTTGGCTTGGACAGATTTGAAGGGGTTACTATAAAGATTTCAAGAGATTTTCAACGATTTTTGAGGGATTCAAACAAATTTCAGGGGATTTTTTTATATATATATTTTACGGGAATTTAAGGACTGCGAAAAGATGTTTTGCTTCGAGAAAACAATGCTTTATGCTTCCTCTATGAGGAAGCAAATAAATTCATCATAATGAGGAAACAAGATGCTCAAAAAATGAGCACAAAAAATATATGAATATAGTTAAATGAAACACCTGAGATCGAATTCACAGCTACTTTAATATATAAATATAACAATCTCATAATCAGAATGAAGTCAATCGCGCCTACTTTTCCCAGCCAAAAATTGAATTAAGATGTAAAGAGATCAGATTTTCCTTACCTTTGACAGACTTGTTGGGAGGTGGTCCATCCCGGCTCCACGGGGGATCTCCGTGACCCGAGAAGTCTCGGAGTTTGAGGTAAGAGATAGTCAGCCTTATGATGGAGGCCTTGTCCAGTTGGGACGTTATGGCCGCTGGCAGAGGCAACATTTTCGCCAGCTCGTAGAACTCGTAGTTCTCCTTCCCACGACGTGACCTCGCCGCATCTCTGCTTTTCTCTTTCCGCAGTTCAAGGATGCTGCAAGGACAAAAAGAAAGGGTTAGATTTTCTGTTGAGTGCCTCACATCTAGTAATATCCTTGAGTCTACCTCATATATTATAAATGCACCATTTTAAATAAAGAAAATATCTGCGCAAGTAAACACCAGCGAATCTATACACAACAAATGGAAATCAATTATATACAAATATAACAGAGAGGAAAAGTGTATTCTCAGAATAAACTTTTTCACTCGACGGTGTCATATTTTGTCCAGATTAGTGAATCATCCATTAACATACACTTCAACTGATGTAAATTGTGCGCATTTGTATTGCTTTAATGCTCCTAGTCTTCGAGATGTAACAATGGTGATGCATGTTGACATTCTCCCTATTTAGACACGGTCTTTTGAATGCTAAACAAAAATGTCGGCTACAATTGACGCATCGGATTACCCAGTGATATATAAGTAAATTAAATGTGTTTTTGACACATTATTGCTATGATGTTTTTTCTCACTTTTATAACTAACATTTGAGAAAAACAGGACCGTTAGAAAGTTTTTTAGTTATGCACCTACAATCTGGCATTATTATATACTCATCCTATTTGAGGCAAACGCAGTTCTAGATATGTACAAAGATAATCACTAAGGCTTTTTTATGTTCCATTTAACCCTGTTCTACATACATTAATCTATTATTTTTCAAGAAGTATAAGTTATGAATGTTTAAGAAACTTTATTTATTTGTGTATTATTTGTGTAATTTTACGTAAATTGAGCGCAAAATATCAAGAAATAAAAAAAAAAATGAAAAAAAGGCGCGCGCATGACTTCTAGTATAAGTATAAAAAAGTCCTCAAGATGGTCGAAATTGCAACTCTTGGTCCCCAGATCTCTTAGAACAAGAACCTATTAGGCGTAACCCCCGCTTTTTATCAAGACATTCGGGTTTCATGTGCATTTCGGCAGAGAGCGTGAATGAGGGCGATCGGAGCGGCTGAACGGTAACCTCGTCATAGTCCGCTGCTGAATTATTGATGCCCGGCACTCAGCACCCCCTAACCAAGACTTGATCCTCGTGTGTCCGAAGCTTTGCAGGCGCTAAGGTCCAACCATCGTTTCTACATCTCACACCCCCATCGCTTTCTCGTAAGGGACTTGTACCCCTGGGACTCCTGGGTCCTTACACCGACTCCCAATTCCAACCAATTTGACCGAAAGTTGGGGTTAATTTTATTTTCGCGCGTCTGCAGACGCCGCTTCGGTTGCAAGCTTCGGATCCGGCCAAAGGATGCCTTCTAACCACCTACGATTCTCGTACCTCTGGGGAAAAAGAATTGCCGAGAAGGAGTAGGAGAGAGATGAGAGGAAACAAGTACAGACTAACACAATCGAGACTATACCTCCACCCTCATTTCTTTTATCTTTGCACAATCAGCAACCGGAGGTTTCTCTAATCACACTTCGCGGTCCTTGGTTATCGGCTATTGAGGGCTAGGACAAAGGAGCTTTTTCTGTCTAGACTGACCTTCTGCAAACATAACTCTTGATCTACAATTTGAAGCGGGAATTCTTCATTTGAATTGTCGCGGTAGTCGAATCTCAAGGAATTTCGTTTAAATTATAATCATTTATACTGAGGAAATTCGTTAGAGTTGATGCGAGGATCTGGTCACTGGTGGTTTGCGTTTGGGCTCATCACACCTCTTTCCGAGGGATCGAATCAACGACAATCGTCACTCGAAGATAACCAGGGTCATAGTCTCGTTTTTTTCCTACGATTCGGTTCTTCCTCATGGCTTCTGGCGATTGTATCCGAATCCGAGGATTTTAATGACCGCCGAATAATCAAGAATTAGATTATTCGTCTCCAATCGAGCCAACTTCGAATTTTGGGTATTTATCTAAAATTATATCCAATCACTATGCTACTAATGCTTTGAAAGATCTTCATTCGATTTTAACATCATTATTGTTGGAATCGTATTGATCGTTATGTAGGTATATTTTTATCTGTACTAGCAAAAACCAACACGCGCGCCACGCGCACGATTATTTATTTTACTTCTTACAACTTCAAGTCATTCAAAAACCAATGAAAT
>JAUESH010000039.1:1664137-1675921 GCA_032275165.1 Synergus magnus
TGAAAAAATAAAAATTGTGGAAAAAAACCCGTCTAAACTAAATTGCTCTTATGGTAAACTTTCACATGCCCTTAAATCTAGCGTTAAGTCTGAAAAGGGACTTAAATTAAGATAATTTATAAATTAAGTGTGCAACATAAACTAGACTTTTTTCTGTGGCTTCATATTTGGATTCATTCAATATTGTAAACGTTTTTAAGGGAATTTTCCCCAAAATATTGTGGAAGCAATAAACACCAATATTCGGAAATTTTGCATGCTTTTATTGGGGAAAATTCACAAAAAAAACTTGTGGGATTTTCCACAAACTGAAGAAACCCTCCCCCAACAAAAAAACACCCTGTTATATTATTTTTCAGCTGAGGTTTTAGTTAAACTTCATTTTCAATTATGAATAATTTTAAAAAAATGTAAATTGTACGGGAAGAATTGAAAGCTAAATAGCCAAACCTTAAAAAAGGGATTTCCTTTTTTGCGAGATAAAAGAAACGAATCTGGAAAGAGGTAAGAAAAACGACTGGATTTTTGATTCGTCATCGTGAGATATACGCCGGCAGGCCTGATTTTGCGACGGTTTTCAGCCTCATTTCAGATACGAGCAACTGTGATATTTGTAAGAGAACGAATGTTCTGCAAAGTTCTCTGGGGACCAAGGGAGGTCGACGGGGTCTTTATCTTCGTTCGTGACTGGCTGGGGAAGAATCTCAATGGGTATAGGCATTAAATGTGGGCCAACAGCTGATCATTCTGGTCAATACGCATTAACATATTTCTCAAATCGATAGGTGGGGTAGGTTAACTCGAAATTTTATTCTTATATTTGTCAAAATACTGTCCCCTAGTACATATAATGTTCCTCCATTAAAAGGAACATTAAACTTTCAAACAACGAACATTTTTCGAAAATGAAGAAATTGAAGATCATGTCGTGAGGACACATTCACCGTTAACAAATTGACCAATTTCGAGTTAAATGTCGCTCGAGAAAAGTAATGCGGTGAAAGTAGGGCAAAAAAATTATAGGGCAAATTCCTTATCCGCCACATTGTTATACTGACACACTACCGCCAACGATCAAAGCGATATTCGATCAAATCGATTCAATGAGTGTATGCTAGGAATTTTCAAAAATAGACTGTAAAAAATGTCGGAAAATTCCCCTACAATTTCTTAGGAATTATGGGATAACGTAAATTTACCGAAATTTAAAATTTCCGAAGTTGAGAATTATACGTGTATTCATATTATATTATTTTAAAAGTTTTTCTTTTTATTTCTGAACTCTATGCATGCCCTCATAAAAACTGAAGTGCTTCATAGTTTTCTTACTAAATTTTCTTGATACTCTCTGTGACTTTATGATATGACTATGTTTTTGAGAGAGAAAAGTCAATAAAAGAAGACCTTTAAGAAGAGAGGGGGGAGGATCAAGAAGAAAACGTGTGTGTGGACATCAATGCGAACAATACTGAGTTGAGAGACACACATGTTCAGCGAACATGCTCATAAACAAATCGGGCGCGTTTTATTGGAATGTCAAAGCGTAATATTGGTATTCCTCGTGCGGATTCCCCAAAATATGTAGGCCCGCGTGCTGCATGCTAATGGATCACACAAGGGTGATGGCAAGCCTCTATCGCTCTTTCTATCTTCTTCTTTTCCTCGCGTATCCGGTTGTTGTCAGCACTGGCTTCGATCATTGACAGGTGACTTCAAAATCCTTGTCCTCAAATTAGAAACTGAGATGCTCGAATTATTCAGTTTTGAAATCGGGTCAAGTCAAGTACTTTACAGTCTACAATTCAACTCAAAATAAAATCTAAAATTACAATAAAATGAAAAGTATGAATTGAAATTTCTTTTCTTAAATAATATAAGACTTCCGGGTTTCGAGAGCATTTTTCTGAATCGACTTGGAATATAAAACACTCTTGATATATTCGAAGATTTTACTCTTTTCTTGGAAGAAAATGGAAGGGGGTTGAGGATCTCGTCTTTTTCAACGTTGGCCGTGCTGGCCTCGAAATCGCGGAATTGAACGATTGGCTATTTCACACCGCATTGCCCCCTTCCCAGTCGCATCAGCATTCATTTTATTTTATCCGACAATACGAATTTCACGCCGTGGTCATTCGATTCCTCGCGAGATACGCCACCGTCTCTATTGTTTCGCAGGACTGTCGACTTGGGCGAGATTTTTTATAGCCCTGAAGTGTGTGATAAATCCATTCCGATCAGGAGCCTGGGAAAAACGTTGGACCAAAAACCGATCGAAAAAAATGATATAAAGTGTAAAGAAACAAATGAAGATGAAAATATATGTCTTACACTTTTTATAACGATCCTATCTAAAGAAAATCTGCCCGCTTTCTCATTACAAGTCGCGCTTCGCGCTTCGGGTTGCGCGCATCATTTTTCAAATACGCTCCAAAAAGTTTTCAAATATCTAAATACATTTTCTGAGATTTAGTCAATCTTTTAACCTTCTGGATAATTTCCTAACTTTTCGGAAAATTTGCCAATATTCATGTTACAATTCCAATCTTGTTGGAAAAATTTCCTAACTTTTCGGAAATTATCCAATATATATGGAAAATTTGCCAATATTTACGGAACAATAACGAATTTTCTTCGGAAAAAAATTTTTCCCATCAGTAAAAATGCTATGAAACAGAAGTTGAGCACGCTACTATCTGAGTCACGCTCTCTCCGATAAAAATATTGTTTTCAATCCTTTGGTAGAATATAAGCCTGCTAATGCAATATTAAAATTTATTAAATTTAAAATCACATATAATGGTAATTTTTTAGCGAACGTCTAGAGTTTGCAGTATATAAACTGCAGCATGTAATGCTCGACTTCCTGTCAGTGGTTTGTTTTAATAGACATATCACCAACACCTCTTATTGCGGTTCAAGCCTGTGGTTTTGCATCCACATTAATTTTTTACTCTTTCTTCGTTCGCCTTTGATCTTATATAAAATCTCTCGAAGTTTTTATATCACGTCCTTACTCAATGTATAACACTAGAATACGAAAAATAAGGAATTTCTTAAACCTTGACTAAACGCCACTCAGAATAATTTTACCTAAAAATCTTGTTTTTGTTAAAATTAAAAAAATTGTTCAACAAAAATCGGTGCGCACGAATATTCCCCAAATTCTATTTATCCTAATACTTATTATACCGAAAATCATTTGACCGAATCGCAATTTGTTACAATTTTCATATTTCCAAATTACCGTTTGACAACATTCTTATTTTACCGAATTATAATTTGACATAATTTTTATAATATCGAGTTACTATTTAATATAATACCTATAACAAATAGCATTTTGGAAAAATAAAAATTAGGATAATCGATTATTCGGACAAATAAAAATTATGTCAAACGGTAATAATTCGGAAATATGAAAATTATAACAAATTGCTATTCGGAAAAATTATTTTCGATAAATTAATTATTAGAGAAAATAGAATTTGGGAAATATTCATGCGCTTCATAAAAATCGTATGATGATGAAAAATGTTTAATATTTTTTATTTTGGGCACAAAATAATTTAAATACATGAAATACTACAGAAATCGTTTTAAGGAAGTGCTAATTAAAAATTAATAGTTCAATTTTTTAGCCTTTGAAGACAATCTGAACGTATTTAATCAGCTAAAAATAAGGACCAATAAAAGACGGAATTCTCAGCAAGCGATAAAATCAAAAATCAGAAGAAAGGTAGTTAATCCGAAAATACAAGAAGATCCAGAATATCCTAGGAACTGCAACGGATTTTCTAATGCTTTCTGGAAACAATGCAGTTAAATCACCCGGAATGGGACTTCCGTACCTGTTTTTATTGCTCGGGGTCTAATCACCCGGTCATATAGTTAGTTATCCCAGCGCAATCTGATTATTAGAGAACAAACGATATAAATATCAGAGGTGCCTTTCTTTCCAAAAAGAGACCCCTGGATCTTTCCACTATGAGAAAAAACACTTGTAAAATAATCGATCTCACGATCTTGTGTTGATCTTGTTGGTGATATGCTCGACAAACCGAATATCATGTCAGTCGGTCTAAAAAACGTGCCAAGTTGGCCCCTGGCCCTGTTAAAAGAAAGAGAGAGAGAAAGAAAAAAGAGGGAGGGAGATGAAAATAAGAAGAGAGTGAGAGAGAAAGGTGAATTGGTGGCTAGGACCGGTCTTCGTTGTCACCCTCGCCTTACCTTCTTCCGACAGGCCGTTAGTTATGTACCTCCTGTGCCCCCGCAAAAATAATAATTTAACAATTATCTCCATGATCTTGCCCTGGCCCGAGTTCTAGACTCTAGACGATCCGTTACTTTTAACACGAAAAAGGAAGAAAATACGATTCCTACCGCAGAAAGAACGTATCTGATATGACTTGTCTGAATCGTTATGAATAAAAGGGGGTAAAAGGGAAAAAAGTGCCTTATTATTCTTATTATTTTGCATGGAAATAAACTCCCAGAAATCAATGAAATCAATGAAATCCCTATACTAATTTGTGAAGTGGAAACTTGATCATTTAAAAATTCGATCACATTCGCGTTCTAATATTTTCAAACTTGAAACCGTATGTGAAACTTTTCAAATGAAAACTATTTCAAATAGAAAGAGCCAACGTGAAATAAAAGTGTGAAATAAAGTAAAAGGCATAAAATACTGCGAGACACCTGAAATGGTACAATTCGAGGAAGCTATAAAAAGAGAGGTGAAAGATTTTCCAAGAGACAATTTCAGTTTTTCTTTGACTTTAAGATCTGGGTCAGATTTTATAGTCTCTTTCCTTTCTATCGGGAAAAAAGTGCAGAGAAGAAGAAAAGGCAATCATCGTGGTCTGTAAACTATGGTGTCCACTCGAGTCTCTCTGGGTCTTGGTGTTTAGATTCTGGGGACACAAAAGCTTGGCAAAGGGTAGCAATGAAAGGTGACTTTTACGACATGCGTTTACGACCTCGCGACAGATAATTATCTAAGATCCACTCTCATCTCCAGTGTTATTTCTTCATTCCATCTCGAATTCTTAATACTAGCTTCTGTCGATTCACGACTTTTTACCTGCTACGTGTTTTAAAATGAACGGGAATCTCGAAAACTGGTGAAAGGTGGCAATTTCACACAAGGTCTTAAACTTTAAAAATATCTCTCGCTCTTTATACAGAGAAATACGTAAAAAGATTTAATGAATACAAGAATTAAAGATCTCCTGAATTACATTTATATAAAATTAAACATGCACAAGAAAATAAAACAGATACTGTTAAAAAGTATAAACAGAAGAGGTGGGCATCTCAATAAGGGGTGAAAGATCTCATCTTTCCAACAAAGATGTCTAGTCTATTTTAGAATCTCGAAAAAGCTTAGTTTCTAATTTATTGCCAGACAATGGTTACCGTTATATTACCCTGCAACGGGTGTTAAGTCCGTCCGAAAAAAAAACTCGAGGAAAGACGAGAGATTGGGTCAGAAGATTCCCAGAGGCCCCACTGAGGATCTGGGGCACCTGAAAATCTCAGAAATAGTCAAAACATGCAAAGAACATCTCAAATAGTGGGATGTTTTTTTTTCTCAAGTGGAGATGATCATATCCCGTGCAAAAATTGCCCCATTTATCCCTATTTAAAATGGGGATCTGCCTTGGGGGGACGTGCCTTGTGGGGTCCTTGCCAGTTTTCCAGATCAGGACCACACTAGAACTAGGGTAAACTGTCCTGGGCCCCACCAAATCCCATCAAAATTTATGCATGGGATATACTGTATCAAAGATATTACTATCTAATATTTGCAGAAAGTGTGCTTCAATGCTTCAATTTTGAAGCATTCAACAATTTTCTTGAGAAGGTATCAAGAAGATGAAACGAGAAGATGCAAGTTGTAAGTTGTAACCACGTGCAGGTAGCAATAATCGTAATATATAGGGGAGCCAACTGCGCGAGATATACAGAAGCAATGTGGTCTGTGGCTGAACGCTCCGATGGGCGACATAACGAGAAGTACAGCAATTTGGTACCACATACCAAAGTGTATAATGTATATTATATAGACATCTAGCCACTGAATCTTAAATCATGTAAACATGTACAGGGTGTCTTTCAAAATTATATGTATGTATGATCCAAATCTGTAACAGTAAAATTTCAATAAGTATAGTCAGTTCCACAAGAGCGTCGTCACGATTTCTGGAAACAGAAGTATTATAAAAAAAAAACCATAATTTTGAAGTACATACTCTCAGAGGACCAAAATGCATTTACATATTCAATTGATTAATCGCAATCATTGTGGAATAAAAAGCGTGTCCAAATTTGGCATTTCTGGGTTATTTTTTCGACGCATAAAACAATAAGACCTTCAATGTTCTACGGCAATTCCTAAATATTTTTTTTTAATTCGTGAATCATAAATTTCGAATAAATATTTAGAATTTTAAAAGTACCAACTTGAAATTTAAAAAAAGTTAAGCGTCACGAAATTATAAACTGTAATAGAAGGTGAAGAAATTTTGAAATGTTGATAGTTTATATTTTTTTCTGCAGCTTTTATTTTGCACAACTTTTTCCATATTAATTGTAATTAGTTTTTTATGTAACAGAATCAATATTTCTGAAATTTTGTTTCTTATGAGCTATATTCTAATTATGGTTATTCTAACCAGAAATTTTTTTGAGAGTAGTAGTAATTTTATGATATGGAATAAGTTGGAGAATAAAAATTAATTATTCGAGATGGAACAACGGCAAGCTCTGGGCTGGTATAGGAAAAAGAGTGAGTGTCCCTGGCGGGCATGCAGATAAAATAAAGAGGTGGTATACCTAGTGGAGTACCAAAGTAACGGCCTGTTAAAGATAAGGAAATGAGGTGTCGCACTCTGCGATCTCGCCAAGGCCGGAAGGGAAGAAGAGATCTTTTCTTTGCAAGAAGAGAGAAGAGTCGAATGCCATAGCACCCCTTGGGGACTTCCCCTAGGCTGCGCTTCCAGCCGAGCGTACAGCCGAGGCTTTTCGAATACCTTTACACACGGACGCCCGACTGACCCCTCGTCTTTTGCTTTTTTCTCACATCTCACCAACGCGATGTGATAGATTCGATCCCTCGTTTTCCTCTTTCCAATTTTCCCTTTCTCGACCTTCAATTCGACTAAATAACTCCTGCATGCCACGTCGAATCCCAAGTCAACTGTATTAACTGCTGAAAGTGGCATTTTCCTAATTTCTGTCGAGCCTTCAAGTTTGAGAAGCACTCAAAAAACATTTTGGTTAGAATAACGAGAATTCTGGTTATTCTAACCAGAAAATAATGTTAAATATGCCCTTACTATCAAAAATTGAAAATCCACTAAAAAAACTCACGAGTGTTCGAGAAATAGAAATTTACAACAAAGCGTCATTTGACATGGCCAGCGTCAAGGCGCGCAGACTAAACTGGAAATTTACACAAGATATCGCGCAACATCTGATACCATAAAAGTACCTAATAACCAGAAAAGTTTTAACCAGAAAAAATCGACCAGTTCAATTAACGACCAGAGTTAATAAACCAGAATTTTCTCGTCATATTAACTAGAATTTGTGGTTAACATAACTAGAAACTTTTTAACCAGACGCATCTATAAGCAACTTTAACCAGAACTTTTTTTCGATTGAGGCATTTCCCACCGAAAATATTTTATCACGGAATATATAAATGCAATTTTTCACAAAGATCCGAATATCGTCCGTGCCGTGACCAGACTTTAGATTGACTGTGAAAGTAGAGAATTGAAATTAGTACAGGTCGAATTGGTTTGACTGGTTTAAATTCGAGCCGTGTATTAATCTATACCGAACTCAAATTACAATTCGGAACCGTTAAGCGTGCGGTTTGAAGTTTATTTCCAAAATGGAGTGGAAATAACGGTCTTACATAATGAATGAGATAATTAAACATATTGAGCAATTTAATTCTAAATGAAAGCAATTATAGACAATATTTATGCAGTCAATACCTCGAGTGCATCTGATTTGGATTTGAGAGTCAGTGTTTTGAAGGGATCTTAACATTAGACTTGGATGTGTGTCAAGGATCGAGGCAGGCTGCTCAATGCAGATGAACAAATCAGGGTCAATCTTGAGTTTGTTTGGTGCGAAAGCAAGGTGTCGGAAGTGATACGAGTAAAGATCGTATCATGGTCTCATCAGCATATAGAGTGCATCAAAAAGAGGGAGAGGAGAGACACGTACATATGGAGGAAGCGTCACGACGTGGCATAGCAGAGAGAAAAAACCATCAGTCAGGCCGAAGGTCTTTGGAGGGTGATGTCCATTTGGCATCTTGGCCCGCCGGCCAATAACATACCCTCCTCAAGTCTGAACGCAGCCCCTGTGATCCGAGTCAAGCCGACCTGTGAAAAATGATCGCTCCTAAATTGCCCGCTTACATGATAAATATACACACGCGACCCTGTACACAATTCTAGGGAATCCACTATATGTTTTTCAAATCGCTTGCAAATTCCTCGACTATGTATATATAAACTTCCTCACTAGCACTTTGAATGTTTTTTGATTTTCAGATCGTCTTCGCTCACTCGTCACCTCGGTTCATCGATTTTCCCTACTTTTAGGAATTTAGAGAAGAAGGTGATTGGTCGCTAATTACGTATCACGTATTCATAGCTGACCGACGAAATATTAGAGGCGCTAAATTCAATTCGATCGCCTCATCATTAATCGGGGTAGAAAGAATATCAAAATAATCTAATTTATCTACACGTCAATTAGAATTTTCACTTTAAAGATTCAATTTATTTCAATTCTAATAAGACTTAAGTTATGTGACAATGATCCATATCTATAGATTCTGTTTCTCTATCTGAGGAGTGCTTAAGGTAAGGTTTAAGTTACAGGTAGCGTTGTAACTTGCCATCGTATCTAATTAAATGCGCGCGGGCGAACAAGGAAGAAGGGATGCTTGTATGTGGATTGAGATTAGGTCGAAGAATTATGAAGCGAGTTAAATCAACGGCGAGATTAAATCGGTATATGGTTATCTACCTCGTCCCGTCGGTCCCTCCGGTTATTTGCTACATTAAGATAAGAATTCTCTGGTTAACATCGAATTTCCAACAGTAAAGATGCAAGATCAATTGACTAATATATGCTTCCTTTAAATATTCCAAAGGAAAAAATGGAAGTTTTGAAATTGAAGAGAATATAAATTGTTGGAAGATTCACTCTTTCACACGTACTTCGCATACAAGATCATAAACATCATCTGCTTTTTGGTGTCGAGAAAACGTACCGGGTCGCGATGGAGGAAATCGGGCAGAAAATATGTAACGAACGTTTAAGACTGTTAGTGCCAGGATCAGAGCGTTCAGTACCAGATGGGGAGTCGTTTTCCATCTCATCCCCGGTCTCTTCGATTCATCCCCGTTGTCTTTGCCTCTTATAGCTAACCCGTGGCTGAAATCGCGGGGGAATTTAAAAAGCTATTCCGTGGTGCGGGGTGCATCTGTTTTGCGGATCCTGCGACTTTAAAGTCAAGAGGGGTGGGTGGGGTTAAAAAGAAAGGGGAGAGGGGTGAAGAAACTTGTCAGTCGTTTTAAGACGCGTCCCCAGTGACTCCTATACATAATACAAGAGCCGAATGGCCCTTCGCGGAAAACGACACGATTCGTTAACCGCGAGGCTGCGCGTATCGGAATCACGAGGGTGTCCGCTGAAATATCTGCTTTTGAGCAAACAAAAGGAATCTTTATTGAAAAATACCTCCGAATGAATATAAATTCTAAAAAATTTCTTATGGAATTTTCCCTAAATTGTTGGGACGCTAATTTCCATAATCTTTTCAGAATTTGCCCAAAAATTTAGTAGGGAAAATTCTCGAAAAGTTCTTGAGGGATATTACTTCAAATTTTGTGAATTTTTCCAAAGATTTTATAAGGAAAATTCTCGAAAAGCTCTTGATGAACATTACTTCAAATTTTGTGAATTTTTCCAAAGATTTGTTAAGGAAAATTCCCGAAACACTCTTGAAAAGGGGCAGATTCGCATTGCGTGATTTGTCGTGACAGAAAGGGAGGGGGGTTAAAAAATTTCTAAATTAAAAAAAAAAAGTTACGTCATTTATAGATGATGACTGGGAATTTCGAATCTTTGAGACGAATTTAACTAACTTACTTGGAAAATCATACATTTTTTTGTGACAATTCCCAGTATTTATTTTTAATTCATAAAGGTTTAGGGGATATTCCCTAACTTTTCCAATAAATTACCAAAAAATTTAGGAAAATGTAGGAAACTTCCCAAAGAAATAGGGAAGTTCCATAAAATGTTGGTGAAAATCATTTTCCAAAAAAAAAAAAAAATATGGAATAATCCCTAAGAAATTGTAAGGAAATTTCCAAAAAATTTTTACAGTGTAGATGTACATATCTGTATACACATTTCTTTTGTTAAGAAATTTAAAAAGATTTTACAGGACTTTAAAAGAATTCAATCAAAATTTAAAAATTTCATTAATTGAACAATTATTAGACCTCGAATTAGACTGAACTATAATATTGGAAAAATAAGCATGCGGATATATAAGCCGTAAAATATATCTACAATTGCAATAAAATCCTGCTTATAAGTCGTATATGAATTTGATTTTAATACAATAAAATAATGAAATTTCAACCACTTTTGTAGTTGAAAAGTTGTTGAATTTTCAGTATATTTCTAACAGTGCAGAAATAAAAGCAGATCCATTTTTAATGGATTCAAAATTCTCATGAACCCATAATTTTTATAATGGTTCCAATACGTCTATGGTCACCAGTTTGAAATCGAGCATATGAATATGCTATACATCTACAGTCCCCCAGTGTTGTACCGCCGGCACCTTAAAGCCAGCAATCATGTTGCATAATACTTCCATTAGATAATATAATCGAAAGTGGATTTATGACGGTCCGCGGCTTGAGCGGAATATACGGGGGGACCCGAAGGCATACGCGACGCCTGATGGTGAGGGATTGAGAAAGGAGGACGAATCAGTGATGAATCTCACGACAGCTTTTTGTCTACCTCGAATTCCGGCAATTCGATTCGATACAATTTCGATTTTCGGAATCTCATCCCTATTGAAGCATCTTTTTCTCCCATGGCATCTCCGCAAACATTCCTCCGAATTCGCTATCAGTAGCCAATATATTGCAAAAAAGTACATTTGTTATAAGAAAATATATAATTTATACTGAGCTATTTAAAATAAAAAAAATTGAAAAGCATGTCTTAAGTGAATGTTATCTCATGCATTTTGCAGAAAAGCTTTCTACAAGAGAATGTCAGATTCACAATGATCCGAGAGAGTCGTGACATCGGCAATGGCCCAGTTGACAACTTCTCGGAGGGGCTTCATTTAAATGCAAATTACCCTGAGAGAAACGTTCTTCTTCTTTCGAGCGGAAGTTTGTGCCAAAGAAGTTCTAAAGGGATTTTACTTGTCTTTAAGAGTATGAGATGATGTCCTTAATTTTAAGAGAGGGATGTACAAGAAGTTTCGTACGTTCAAATGAGTGAAATATTCTTCCCAATTCTATTTTATTCAGAGATATTGTTCTAACTAAAAATAAAAATAGGCCTTACAATTTTCTTTCATACAGAATTATTTTCGATGCAAATGAATCAATATCAAAATTCGTTCATTTGAACGTTCAGAACTTCAATCACATAAAGGAATTGGGTTGAAGTTGCAGACATGTAGTCTGCAATTCACTAATTCAGGTTTAGAGA
>JAUESH010000039.1:1698665-1713806 GCA_032275165.1 Synergus magnus
AATTAATTAATCCCTGCTAACATTGAGGAGAATATATTACAGATGAAATCTATTCAAATATGAGAATTAAAATTATTCTACATGAAGGAATTAAAACAATTTATTACACATATTTTGTGAACTGATTAGAGGGAATTAAATAAACTCAAAATATGACCACTTTTACGGAATACAAAACATCTCGGTGATATGTGCCTACCGATACAATTAGATGGAATTAAATATATTGAAAATACTTTCTCTTTTGTTGAATAGGAAACTACTTTGAAAAGTGCGTGGCGGTCGCTATGGAAGTAAAAATGAATTAGTTTCGGAGATATTTTATTCTTATGGTGACATTTTAGACAGATGAAAAAATCGCGCATTCAAAATAATAGAATAATCCTCACTTTTACGCTGAAATCTGAAAATATTAATTTTTCTCTATTCAACTCTTATTACTGGTATGTATGTATAATTAAGATTTCCTTCTTTAACGAAGGAGTATTGAATAAAAGTATCTCAAGGTGTTGATCTTGGTTAAAATTTGAATAGGTAAAAGCGAACGAGGCACGCGAGCATCACGTAAAGACGATATAACGCGCTGCATATATAGAGGGTCAGAGAATATTCGTTATTCGTAATAAAAGAATAAAGTTGGTCGGTATATGGGATCGTAAAGTCGCGGCTGGTTTACGCTCACGGGGGTTACACGCGGCACGCGGTGAAAACGCGGCATGAGAAATAAGCTACTGGTTTACTGGCAGTCATGTACCTCCTCTCTTCCTCGTCTACTTAAGGTCCCGGAAATTTCATACAAGTTATGTCCCTTAAACCTTAACATTCCACCAACCTCGAGTCCTCGCATTTCTCGCAGTTCAGACGCTTCCTCATTTAAAAAAAGTGCGTACTGCTTTTTAAAGTAGATCCCAAACGATGCACTTATTTATCTTCTAGCAATTTGGTATTTCCTTCTATAAAATAGATAACGATCCGTGAATAAACTAAAAAGAAAAAAGAAAGAAAATTCCTTGGAATTTCAAGAAATTTCCATGTAATCTTTTGAAATACGTTAAAATTCCTAGCAAACCCATCACTGAAAAAAAGTTCTGGTTATTCTAACCAGAAAATAGTGTTACATATGCTCTTACTATAAATTCTAGTTAAAATTATTAGAAGTTTTTGGTTGAACATCTTATGGTTATTTTATTCAATTTTTCTGGTAAATGTAACAAAAATTTCTGATAAGAATAACTAGAATTTTTTACTAGAAATTTTTGCGGTTTAACATTCTGGTCAATATAACCAGACTAGCAGAAATTTACCCGATATTGTCCAGAATTTTAAGAGATTTCAATTGACTTTAATGCATTTCGAGAGATTTTAAAAAACATTTTAAGGGATTTCAAAATTTAAAGGAATACTGATGAGATTTTAAAGGATTACAACAGATTTTAAGGAATTTCAAGAGATTTCACAAGATTTCAAGAGATCTTAATAAATTTCAAGAGGCTTTGAAATATTTTAAACGATTTCAGGACATTTAGAATGATTTTAAAGTATATCAAGATATTTTAAGTGATTTTAGTGATCATATGATATTTTGAAATTCCTTAAAAATGAAAGAAAACATTTTGAAAATCCTTAAAAATCGAAAAAAAAAACACTTTGAAACGTGTTAAAATTCCTAGAAATTCTATGAAATTTCTTAAAATCTTTTAACAATCTTCGAAATATCTTAAAATTTCTGAAAATTACAAGAAATACCATGAAACCTTTTTTTGCTAGTCATATTAACCAGAATTTGTGGTTAAGTTAACTAGAAAATTTTTAACCAGAAGTATTTACTTAGTAACTTTAACCAGAATTTTTTTGTGAGCGATGTAAACTCTTCTTTACTGAACATCGTACACTGAGAAACTTTATGTTAGAAAAATTATTAAAGTGTATAACAAAGTGGGGCAAAATTTGTAAATTTCGACAATTTAATACATGAATAATAAACGAGGGACCGTTCACTCGAAAATCGATTCTACGATTCTACTGATTCTAATTCTGATTCTCTACTGATTCTCTACAGATTCTACTGATTCCCCACATGTTTCTGAAAAATCTTTTGACGAGCCATTGATTCTGAATCGATTATAAAGTATGGGAAATCACTGATTCCTCCAATGAACGGCCTCTCATTGTGAAGTTCAGATAGTAAAATCTAGGGTGATTTTTAACAAAAAATACAAAAAATAATTTCTCAGTGTAAGAATAAGTAATGGTAAAAATAAAATTGCACAAATGAATGAATGAATGAATGAATCGATATGAAACATAGTTGCACATTACGCATGTCTTAAGCTTCGAGTGCTCATTGAGGCGTAATACCTACATTTATGATTTTACTCTGATCCTCATCCGTGTAACGTGGTCGAGTGGGTTTGAGTACTACAAATATTGACCTCGGCGGCGCGGCGTTCGTTAAACAACTCAATAAAAAGAGAAGAAGTAGAGGAAGAAGAAGAAAAAGCGGTGAAGCATCTCGTAGAACTCCACTTAAAAAGTAGGCTCAGGAGATCCTTTACAGTACTCTTTACAGTGCTCTAAAGTGAAAAGTGTTTGACATCCTATAAGCGTTTTGACATTCGTCAAAAGCCATCCATAGATACACTTTCACTTATGACTGAAGATTCTTCTACGATCCCAATATCTTAAACTTTGGTCTACAAGATAATTTACTACAATTTCAAAAAAAAAACTATCTACAGGAAATGATTATTATAAAGTTAATGTAAGTAATTAACTTCTCTTATGATAATTAGAACTGATAGATTTCTGCACTTCACACGTACGAAGCGTTCATCGACTTAATGTCTACCTTAGGTATGATAAAAAGTAATGGATAATCATCTATAATTTAGTTTGATGGAGTTTGTAACTCGTGATTAATGGGGGTATTAAACTTGTGTGCCTTGCGATTTATTACGAATTTAAAAATATTTCGAGAAGTATGTTTTGCAATACTGTGCGCAGTTCATTGCCATCAGTGTGGAATCAATTTGCACTTTGCAATATTGTTACAGAAGTATGCATTTGACTCACCAATCTCTCGATTCTGATAATAATCCATGAAACTCACCTGCAAGGAAAGAAAAGATTAGTTAATTGAGGTAGGAAATAAATAAATCATAAGGAGGTTTTTTTTATGCAATAGGTATGGAAACTGGAATCGAAGGTTTGACCCAATAGAGGGGACTTCCCCGATCTCACTGAGTTTTGTGACCTTTGAACAGTACTAAATCAACACGGGCGATACGAGTTAGTTGGGCTAAGCAATTATTTGCTTCTAGATTTATGAGTTTGCAATGTACCACCGAGCGGGCAGCATCCGCACGATTTGCCGGTTCATGCATGATGCGAGTCTTCGGATTTCAGGCCTGCGAACATACATACAGCTTTGTACGAAGTGTATGTATCTCGCTTTAAAATTAGCTTTACCTCACTCGTCGTCTCGGGCACACTTGCCAAGCGAAAATCACTTTGTGCATCATAATTACACGCTCTCGCTCAATCTCTCAATAACTCAAGAGCATGATTACCGATCGCGAAGAAGAAAATTTCCAGCCCTGGCCATTCGTCTCACACTTCTTTGCTATTTATCCTAAGAGTGCAGACTCATAACTCGACTTATTAGTGAATATCTTTTATTTTATATTTTTCAGTGATGCTAATAAGTGGATTCTTAAAGGCAAGATGCGTAATGAAGGTTCAAATTCAGTAAAGAAAGAGTTTCTAGGTGTGAGAAGATTTTTGACGAAAGTAAATTCACAAACACAAAGAAAATTTTTGGTAGGATATAGCATAAGCTCGGCTTACGGGGAAGAAACTTTTTAGGGTGTTTTTATGTCGCCAATACCACGTTTCGACGGGCTATATAGTATTCCAAGAGGGCGAAAAAGAAGACTAGAAAACGAGGACAATCCCCCTTCATTCTTACTTATCTCATCGCTTAAACAAATTAAAGAATCGTCCACCTCCCAGTTTTATGAGCAGTTCGGGGCACAAAGCGAAACCTGAAACTTTAATAATGTCGCGGAAGTAAAAAAACGTACAACTATCAAAATATGAAATTTCTCCACTTATTTTTTTCTACTTGTATTTGATGTGGAAAAAAATATGACACAACTGTGATTATGTATATCCTGAAGCTGTTTTAAAACGACAGTTAAAAGTGAATTAATTTCGTTACCGTTATGTCAAGCTGGGTTGGGTAAAGGCAAAAAATGACTTGAAAATTGATATGGAAGTAAAAATTCCGTAATGAGAAAACTTTCATCAAATATCTTTTGCAGTAGAAATCTAGAAATGAATAATTTATTTAATTGCTGATATAGCTACTCCTTTTTCATAAAGTCGACAAAACAGAGGAATTTTACCAGTTCAAGTTTCATGCCCAACTGTCGCGTTGTTATCTTGATGGATCAATGGTTACGCAAAATGTACAATTGTAGACGAAGAATGTCGCGATTTATGTAGCAGCTAGATCGCACGCATGTAACTCGTTAGGCGAGACGTAGTGAGGACAAATAGACAGAATAGAGTACTGTTTGCTGACACTAAACGAGTCTGACAGTAATAGCGGTCAAGTACCCACTGGACGGTCAATTTGAGATAATAATATGTACAATCAATATAAAGGAAATACGGATAATTTAATCAGGAATAAATCAATTTATCTCTCGAAAGACAACATTGATTGAAATTACAATGTAAAAAATATCATAAATTCTTTAAAATCTATTAAAATTCCATGAAATCCTTTTAAATTTCACAAAATCTTTTACAAATCATAAAAATCTTGTGAAATTCTTTAAAATTCAATGAGAAACTTCACAATTCTCTACAATGCATTAAAATCTCTAAAAAAAAATTCTTGGAAACACCTCTTAAAATCCTTTAAGGCCATATGGTAATTACCACATTCCCTTAAAATTCCATGAGTAATATTAAAATTCCTTAAAGTCATTTTAAAAATGTCAAAATTTTTTTTAATTCTTACAAGCTTCTTAAAACCCTTTAGAATTCCACAAAAAACTTTAAAATCCCTTAAAATACGTAAAAATCTCTTACAATTTTTAAAAACATCTTGAAATTCCTTAAAATTCCACAAAATATTTTTAAAATCATAAAAAATCTCGTGAAATCCTTAGAATTCCATGAGGAACATTAAAATCCTTTAAAATTCCACAAGGAACTTTAAAATACCTTAAAGTCCTTTGAATTCCCTAAACTTTCTTAAAAATCTCTTAAAATTTCATGGAATCCTTTAAAATTCCACGAAATCTTTTAAATATCATAAAAATCACTTGCAATCTTTTTAAATTCTTAGAAACCTCTTAAAATCCCTTAAAATACGTCAAAATCTCTTACAATTTTTGAAAACCTCTTGAAATTCCTTAAAATTCCACAAAATTGTCTAAAAATCATAAAAATCTCTCGAAATCCTTTAAAATTCCACAAGGAACTATAAAATACCTTAAAATCCTTTGAATTCATGAAACTTTCTTAAAAATCTCTTAAAATTTCATGAAAAATAAAATTCCACGAAATCTTTTATATCATAAAAATCTCTTGTAATCCCTTTAAACTCCTAGAAATTTCTTAAAACCCCTTAAAATTATTGAAAATCTATTGAAGTCATTAGAAACCCAGAGAATCTCAAAGAATGCTTGGAAATTCTTTATAATCCTTTCGAAATCCTTGGATAGTTTCTAAAATCTGTTAAATAAACTATAAAAGCTATATATGTAATGCTAAAAAATAAAATAGCATACAATTCAATTTATATTTTCCCTGAGAGCTATTCGCATATCCCTGACATTTCCCTGACTTCCCTGACATGTGACCACCCTGACATAAGCGAAAAGAAGCGAATCGCGCCCTTTTTTTGGTAATTATATAATAAACACATAATGAGTTACATCACTATAAAATTAGTGCAACTGCCTCTATAATTAGGAAGTAATGAGAATTTGAAGGGATCTATCCAAAGTTCTTCAGGATGGTTAAGAGGCCAAGGGCTGATTCATCAGTTGGGGAGGGGTGGGGCTACGAGACCTCGGGGGCTCGAATTTTAGGGGCGAGCAGGTCGCTTATTGCTCCCCGAGTGGCCGCAAAACGAAGTTTGATCAAATTCTACTGCGCCCGCATAAAACTGACCGACGTCCAGGGTTATGGGCCCGATAAATGATTCATCCACACTTTCGATACGATGCGATACGAATGACATCCTTACACGTATATAGGTAACTACATTATCAGAGAAAGAAGATACTCTTATCATAAAAAAGCTTTGAAACTTTCATTCCATGAAGTAGACTATCTAAGTAGTTACGACCCAACAATTACTCAAGAACTTAAATTAAACTTTGTTAAAATGGGAAGAAGTGGGTCATTATCGCAAAGTTCAGTAAAAAATAACTGATTTATTCCTAGAATTGAGTCACTACCCAAAATTAGTAAAAATTATAATCCTCTCTAAAAAAGTGGTGTAATGAAATGTCCCGAAAATTTCGCAGATATTGTTGTTTCGAACCCGATTAACTTTTGAGTGGCTTGAAGTTGTAAAAAGGAGAATAAAATAATTGATTTTGCTAGTTGATTAAAAATTAAATTCGAAAACTTAAGTTAAGTGACAATGACCCAAATGCATGAATTAAAAATTTGATTAGTAAGAAGGATCAAAGAGGAAAAGAGTGTCTGCGTCTTCTCTTGGGTCGATACAATTGAATGCTGATCCCGAGGCTGAGTGGACATTCTTATGTATGAAACTCGCGCGAGCAGATGGAAAAGTTTCGCATCTTGTGTGGCTATCTCGGTTGTTCTATAGATATATTAGTGTTATGGCCGATGTGGAGTGGCGGAGGTCCAACTTGGTTGCATGATACTGGACTGCTGGTGGAGGAGAAGAGGGAAATATGGATAAATGGATGAAAAGGGAGGATGTTAGATGTTCTTGTGCAAATATATACATGTAAGTATAGAGTCCTGTACTCGGCAGATCTGTAAAAGTGGGGTGGGCCAAAAGTGTCATTATGCAAAGAAGATGGTCAGTTCGGTAATCCTGGGATCGTCGTTCCCAGCCAGAGGTCGTGGCATTCCGGACATCTTGCAGACCAATTCCCGCAGGAATGTCCTCTGTAGTATACGGCGACAAACTGAGCGGCTGGTCTGCAAAGTCTGATTGATGCGCTGCGTTATTGAAAACAATATCCCATATAAACTGCCCCATGTCCCCAACCGGACGGACATTACGGGGTAATACTTCCCACTCTCACCATCGAGTCGATCCTCGTTTTATGGATCTGTGTCGAGTCTGCCAACCCAGGACTGAGCTTTATTTTAGTTTTTATACATCAATTTCCAGAAACTTAGTTTATTTCTTTTAAGTATTAGGAAAACTTGTTTTTATCGATTAACAGATCAAATGGTAAGAGATATGTTCCTCTATAAATAAAGTGAGAGCATGATTTCTTCAGCAGTTTTTTTTGCTGCAAAGTGCAAGGTAAAAAAGGCTCATAAAGGGCTCAAACGACCAAGACCCTCGTTGCCTCAGACTCGTATTATCCTACACACGTGTAAGTCGAATTTACTCAACATAGTTGCGGCGTTCATAAATACACATGACACACATAAATACCGACTAATGGCACAGTACGGATCTGTAATGGCAATGACATCTGCTTGTACGACGCTTAAGTGGATGAACATTATCTCCGAAATATGACTCGGGAAAATGAATATTTTATTGCTCATTTTGGGGATATTGTATTTTTTTTTTAGTTCTAGGGAAACTTTGAATTATGTTTGTCTATTTACTATAGTGGGAATGCTTCAAGGAGGTAAGTGGCCTAGTTTTAGCGAAAAATATTTATTATGTATTGCAAAAATAAGTTGGCGAAACTAAATTTGATCTCATGGTAATTAATAATTACCACATGCCCTTAAGAGATTTGAATGGATTTAAAAATATTTCAGGGTATTTCAAAAGAATTCAAGGTATTAAAATAAAAATAGCAAGGTACTAAAAAACTTTAAAGGGATTTTAAGGATTATAAAAGTGGAAATCAAGAAAAGAGTCTTTGAAATCGGAAATAAGGTTTTCTACCTTCTTCGAAATAAATCGGCTTCCCGATACAAAGAAGTAAATTTTAATAACCATCTATCTTCCTGGTGCGACATCGAAACCGATTGTGCCCGGAGCATCGAGGCGTAAAAGAGTAGTCAATAAAACCGCGTGTGCCTTGTGGGTTCTCGAAGTAAGCTTGCATAAAAAACAAACGTCACCCTAAAATTCGAAGTCGCGATTGAATTTACGAGGGAAATTTATTTGAGTTTTTCTTGTAAAAAATGCTTTCAATTCTCTCAATTGACACCTGTGCAGAAATAGCCCCATTTAGCCATATTTAAAATGGGGTTCTGACGAGACCCAGGTCAGGATTTCTATTTTCAATAAAAATATTTCAATATAATTAGGCATTTATGGGACAGCGATATAGTAGTAATATCGTATGTATTAATACCAATCGTACGTTGGTATTCCCACGTTAAAATAAAATACTTAACAAAATTTGTAAATTACTTTAAAATCTTCAAATTTCCGTGAACTCTTTTGAAATTCTTTAAAAATTCCTTAAAACTACTTGAAATTTCTGGAAATCGCTTTAAATTTCAAAAATTTTAATTATTAACTCAACATTTCTTAAAGTGAATATCACTTGTGATATCTGAATCAAAACTTAAAAAGAGGGATGAAGCTCATCACTATATTGATGGAACTAGATTGTCCAGGGAGCACTTCCCAATTAAAGTAGCGTAATGTATGCATCGAGTTTGTGTCTTGTGGTAAAGGCATGGGAGAAGATATATAAGGAGAAGATGGTCGAGGGTTTGATTCAAGATGTGACGTCAAGTGTAGCCACCACAGAGGGAGATGCAAAGTTCTGCGTGTCAATTCTCAGAGCAATCTGCTGATGCAGATTAGAAATTTATCCCCTTTTCTCTCTGTTTGATTTTCTTCTCTCTCGTCTCAAATCGTCAAATGTAAGATTAATCGTGATAGACTTCTCTCTTTAAAAGTCTCTACAGAAACTGCATTTCCCAAAAAAAAGTGGTTCCATAGGCGTCGATACTGCTATAAATGACAAGGAAATCTGTATCTATGAAAATGAGGCAGATAGTCAGAGGTCAATATCTGTCAAGCTCACTGTAAGGAACGACCCTTGCTGAACGAAATGAACCTTCCTTACAACCCCTTAATAGTGATTGCCTTCTTTTTAAACGCCTTTTCCCCATTTTGGGCAAAGTAAATATTTATGAAAGAAATTGTACTCGGAAAGTTTTAAGTAAAGGAGAACAATGATTTGAAAATTTAAGGTGGCAATATCATTTGGACTGTAAGAGTAAGTATTTCTGCAAGAGGGATGAAAGGGAAATAAATTCCTCTTAGGGTTGAGTCATACACAACATAGGGAGTGTAATTCATAAGCAATAGGTCGTAAATAACCTAATATACAGCACGAAGTCACTGAAATATTGAGAGCGACTTGTGAATATTGCAGGGTATCAACCCCTGATGAATTTATGAATCTTCTCAATCTTTTTCCTCTTACTCTTCTACTTTTTCTTCTCTAGTCTTTACGATTGTTTAGAGGAAATTAATTTCTTAACTTAAAGCTTTCTATATAATATATAATATCTATAAAGCTTTCTGATAATACGGAGTCTGAAATAAAAAATGGAGAATCTGCGAGGCAATATTTCATTAACGTGTCGTATCTTGCGGAAGTTCTGCCAAGGCAGTAGGTTCCATTCTTATAACTGATGATTCAAGGTCGCGATAAAATAGTGGAGCATTAATCAGCGAGCGGAATATGATTATGCTCGGGGAACTGTTCTCGTAGCAATCTTGTATAACATTATTCCAACTAAACTGTCATAAACGAGAGGAAATGAAAAGAGCTGCTTAATAGCTTATATATGCAAATCCGACGCAGCAGATTGGAGAGAGTGCTCTCGTGTGAGAGAGAATGGACGAGAGAAAGCCCGAGGAAGTGCTAAAAAGGGGTGAATGTCGCCGTCGTCCTGCCCTTAGGGATTTAATCCTTAGATAAATTCTAACAGTTTACTACATCAAGACAATAGTGCAGTCCAAGGAGGGACGTTACCATACTCTAAATAATAAAATAAAAAATACGCTTATAGTTATAAATCTGCCGCTATCCAACCGAAATTTCTGTATGAAATTCCGGGATTATTGAATAAAAATTTGACAAGAAGCAAACTTGTCACCATTATTGTGACATGGCAGATTCAGAAAAGCATAATTAAACCGAGCCAGGACCCTCGGAAGACCGAAGGAGGATCGCTCCTCAATCCGACTTCTTGATCCAATTAACGCGGCAAAATTATCCTGGGCTTCTCGCTGTTAACCCCCGAAGGCCAGATACCGCCGCATCGAGTTAGGTTCATCTTAAACAATTTCATTTGCATAGTAAATAATCAAACAATTTCCTTTGACATTTAAATTACTGCCGAAATAACGGAACGGCTTCGCGTAGGCGAGCGCTCTCCTTTTCGTCTGTAATTTCCGAAGACGTCAATTAGCCGAACACAATTCGTAATTTGCCGCCTTCTCTTCCAATCTCCCTTCCAAGCTTAGAGTTTTCAAAATAATAAAGTCCTTTGAAATATTTTCAAATTTCGTGAAATCCCTTGAAAGAACTTTTTCGAAAGCCTATATAGCAACTATGCGCGCGATTAATTTCTCCTCTTTTGTACACCTTTTGCTAAAAAGATTCAGAGGATTCAAAAAAATTTCAAATCAAAGGATTTTAAAATGTCTTAAGGGATTTCGAAAGTAAAAAAAAAAAAAACAAAAAATGAGAATTTTTAATTTTTTAAATTGATTAACATTATTCAAAATTCCATGAAATCTCATTAAATCTCTTAAAATACCTGAAAATCCAATGAAATTTCCTAAAATGCCTTCAAATATTTACTCCCTTTAACTTATTCTCCTTCCTTTAAACTTTTAATAAAAGTTCTTCAAATTACTTAAAATTCCACAAAATAACGTCAAATCCCATAAAATCTCATGACATCCCTTAAAATTCCTGAAAATCTCATGAAATCTCACAAAATTCCTTTAAATTTCGTAAAACCACTTGATATTCTTTAAAATGATTTAAAATTCCATGAAAATTTCGTTAAATACTTCAACATTTCTGAAAATTTAATTAAATTTCGCCAAACCCCTTTAAATTTCTTAAGATTCTATAAAATCTCAATAACTGGTAAAATCCCTTAAAATTTTTGAAAATCACAATAAATTTCAAAACATTCCTTGGAATACCGTGACAGCAATTGTTTTGACAACGAAAACAATCTGAAGATAGTTTTCAAATTCGGTAACATCACTTTTTTAAGATAGGATCCTATCAAATCCTCAAAATCTTCAAAATCTGTTGAAACCCCTTGAGTTCATTAATTGATGTTTACGCGAAATGAAATTATTATTTTGGCAAGAGTCGAAAATTGATCATCTCCTGGAAATAAGCTCATCTCCACAGATGATTAAACTTCTGTGGTTAGACCTGAGATATTTCAACCGTAGAAAATCGTCATTGGCAGAGGTTTCGATGGCCGGGTGGACATGTACGGAACCAATTTGGCTGGAGATGGAGAAAGGGAGAAAAGGGGAACGAAACATTATGGTCAGAGTAGTCCCGTCGAAATCTGGGGTTCACTCCCCTTGACCGACACACTTAGAAGCCACAATAACTCACTAATCCAGCTATATGCTAGCCTCCACATTCTAGAGCTACTGAGCGATGAAAAATGTAAAAATCCGGAAAAGCCAGCGCCCCGTGACAGTTCAATACATTTTAAATGCGTTCCGGCGCATTTGTGGGGCACGCGATAAGCAACGAAACCCCCTTCCAGGAGGCACTTACCTATCCCTTAGGACTTACGGGGCACATACGCGAGACTCCCCAATATGCCCGTTATTTATCGTCAGATTTATGGAATAAATGAGTAGAGCTCCGCTGCAAAATTCGAGGACTTCTTGAAACCCCCGAAAAATGTACACCACTCTTTCATTATTGATGCTTAGTACTGGGGTTTCTTTATTTTATTTTTTTCCACTTTCATTCTTCGTTCATTTATGAGTTTAGGAACGAAAATTTTGAGATGTTGTTGACAGTGGTTCAAGCGATCTTCAATATCGGTTTATTGGAAATTTTTTCTCAAAAAAAAAAACACCATCGAAAAATAAAAAGATTCGGTTAAGATGTCACGGTCGATCTGATGATCTTTTTTCGTGTAGATTCGTCGAAATTATTTAGTGGGAAGCGCGACGCGATTAATTAATGCGCCCTATCGGCGTCGTATATCAGGTTCGATAATTAAACACGTAATTATAGAATCTCGAGGCGTGGCCTCGGGACGAGAATGGAGCAAGCACATAAATATTATGCCGCTACGAATTAAAGAACCCTCCCCCGTCTTTATTGCAACATTTTTAATTACGGTGAAATGGCCGGAAATTTTTTTAACCTCGCACCCTGCGCTCCACCTCCGCGAAACTATGAAGAGGTCGATCTGCACGCCGTTGTTAATTAAAATGGAGCGTTCACTCAACGGATCGTGTGGGTGCGCTGAATTCTTTCATTTACATTTTTCAACCTCTTTCATTCAGTTTCAAGCTAATTTTAAGTTTCAATTTCCATTCCCAAGATATTTACCACTTCTGCAATATTCTGTAGAATTTTTAATCATATTGTAGAAATTGTAAAATGAATCTTCATCCCTTGTATAAGTGGCTATATTTAAATAAATATTCAGACATCAGTCAGACGTATCCACTCTGCGGTACAATTGAAGAATACTGTTTTCTTCTCGAGGAGGATTAAAGAGAAATATTCCTCTTTCTGTGAATTAAGAATATTCTAAAGGGAAGGAAATTTCATTTCCATAAATTTACACCTCTATGTTACACACATTTCCGTATCAATGGCCGTAAGGAATCGCCAGCGACAGGGATATCAAGTCAATTAGTCGCGAGAGTCTGTGCTATTTATGCCCAATTGTTCTTTCTGTAACTTTTATTCTTATGTATTGAAAACAGGGTAGCCGCCAGACAGGAAATTCCAGAATTTTCAAGAATTTAAGGTATATACGGAGATAAATGGCCTAGTTTCAGAAAAAAATATTTATTATTACCAGCTAGCGTAAAGTTGGGGAAACTAAATTGCTCTTATGGTAATCCTAGCGAAAGCTTCGGATTGAAATTCATTCTGAACCAATCTGATATTTTCCGAATCATTCCTATATAATCCGAATAATATTGTAATCCGAATAAATCCGGTCAATGCGAACTTTCAGTCCGAATGAATCCGGTCAATCAGAACTTTCAATCCGAATGGATCCGAATGAATCCAGTTTATCCGAATCCATCCGAATGATTTCGAAAAATTCTAATAAATACGAATTCATTCGGATTGGCCGAATTTATTCGGATTAATTCTGATTAATTGGGATAGACCGGATCATTCGGATTACAAGTTCGGATTGGTTTTGAATGGACCTGCTATTAATTCGGATTAAAAACTTCCTTCGGATTAAATCGGAATGAAAATGTTTGGTTCTGATATAAATTCCGGAATGATTCCGAAATTTTCGGATTGGTTCAGAATGAATTTCAATCCACTGAAAAAAAGGTATGGTCTGGACAACAAAATAATTTTGTTGGTATTTGTGCAACAAAATTTTTGTTGGTAGAACATTAAGTTTTGTTAAACCAACAAAACGTTTTGTTGAGCCAACAAAAATTTTGTTCAGCCAAGAAAACAATTTAGTTGCACAAATATTTTTTTTCAGTGTCCGAAGCTTTCGCTAGGGAAAGTATCACATGCCCTTAAAGGATGCACGGGAAGGTTGCAATAGTGATTAGCAATTTCAAATTCAGATTACTTTTCGTGAGGTTTCTTATTATAAAGTCCAAGCTCAAATTAAATCTTTTAAATATTTAAAACATTTTTGAAGCCTTTTAATTCTTTTTTGTAAAGAAGAGACATTTTTAATTGTTTTAATCCCAATAGAGAAAGAATTTGTGACTGTCTGTGAATGCCTGCCAGCAGTATTTAATTGCTCATCTAAAAAGCATGTTCTGTCGATTCGATCGACAGTTTCGTTTCATGGACATTTTTGGCGTCCGCTCCAAATTAGTCGAGCGATAGTTAGGATCTTGATCGAAGGCGAGGTTCCCTCTGCAACAAAAACAGAAGCAATGCCTTGCCGATCAACGCAACGCCGCCGAGTAGTAGGAAATTGACTGTTGCTGCATCAACGCCCCAGGCCCAGATTAGAAGTTTGTTTTCCTCCCTGTGAGACTCCGTTACCCTTTATAGGGTTTCAATTCTTCAATCCTTTCGCTTTAACTTCACACTTTAAACGTTGTTTTTTCTATTTTTATTCAAATCCACTAATTTCAAATTAAATACCCTTCAGTTCGTTCGCTCGAAAAATTTTAGTTTTCTGAGAGAAGCTTAGAAATAATCCAGAAAAATATAGGATCACATTTTGTAAGGATAATCCGGTAAAGAAATCCGTGTACGGCAGAAGCCAGAAGACGATGCTTATACGATGAGAGAATGCAATTTTATTTTTAAGCCGGAGGACGAAGGTGCCATTTACGAAGGGTATATGCTGCGGCGAGATTGGTATAATTCGTTCAAGGGTGACGGAGGGGTGAAATGGCTATGGGCGATGAGCGCGTTCTACAGTACCGCAAATCCAAGATCCGATAAGCCTTTCGCAGCCACTTATTGGGATCTGTTCGACGTCATTTAGAATTCCAAAAATAGGAACTCTAAATCCCTTTTTTAAGCTCTTTCAACCCCCAATAAGAGTGTATGAGGAGCTAACAATCAAAACGTGATTTGTCAGTTGTCACACAGGGAGGCGATTATGTAATTTCATTTCACTTTGATTTTACTTTCACCTGAATTCATATTCACCTCACTTCAGTTTTTCCCGTGTGGAAATTGCCTTATTTTGCCTTATTTAAAAAAAGGCTCCTGTCAGGCCCGGGTCAGGTTGCCTGAATCA
>JAUESH010000039.1:1713906-1737138 GCA_032275165.1 Synergus magnus
GTCAAAATTCACAGTGGATGTCAATTTTGACATTTCTAAATTCACTTATCATTCACTTATGGGGTTACAGTATTTGTCCGTGACTTGGTGGAGCCCATGATCGATATGGTGTTTGACATTCCCTGTGAATTTTGACAAAAAGCTGAAGAGAGGTGAATATGAATTCACGTGAAAGTGAAATCAAAGTGAAATGAAATTACATAGCGTCTGTACGAAACGGAGTTAAATGGCCTAGTTTTAGAAAACAATATTTATTATTGCGAGCGTAAAGTTGGGGAAATTAAATTTGCTCTTATTGTAATTACCACACGCCATTAAGATATGTCTTGAAATTTTTTAAATCATGTGAAAGCTCTTAAAAATCCTTAAATTCTTTGGAGTTCTTTTAAAATCCTTTAAAAATCTTTAAATGATTCTTTAAAATCACGTGAAGCCTCCATTGAAATCGCTTTAAATTTCTTAAAATCAGTTAGCAGCTCTGATCTCGATTTTAAAGTACACGCGGCGAATAGAAATCCAACCAATAGGTGAAGAGAGAATATGTGGCATCAGATTTCAAGATTTCGAGAATCTATTTTCGACATAATTACTTCTTTTTTATAATAGGATTTTTGTTTTCAGAAAATTAACCAGTTAAGTAATCAAATATTTCAAATAATTAATCCAGAATATTTTTTTAATTTTGATGGAGTAGTGACCAATTTTCCCTATTTGGGGTATTTACTATTTACTAGTGAAATCGTGACACGTTTTTGTGGGGTCCTTGCCAGTTTTCCCGATCAGGACCCACACTAGAACTAGGAAAAATTGGTCAGGACCCCATTAGAATCCCATCAAAATTTCTGCACGGGACTTTTGCCTGAAAAATAAATTTTTTGCATGATGAACAAAAATATCCGTTATATCAAAACAAGTAAGTACTGTTAGGTTTTATTAATCAAGGGGTCGAAGAATGAGTAGATCCTTTTGAATGAATCGTCCGAGGATTTCCGATCATTTTCAAGGAGAAGGAGAACATTGATGAGAATTGAAATCGAAGGAAAGTGGGGCGATAGAGGAATGCCTTTATATGCCGCGTCACTATGAGATTCTTTCAAGACACGCTGATTTAAAATACCTTTTAAGCGATTGATATATAGGGATCATGGAATTGTACTGAGCTCGATCCAATTTGAAATTTCAATGAGTTAACAGGGTGTCTACTCAATTCCTGAAAAAAATTTCCATGACTTTTTCAGGTTTTTTCCAGGTATTTCTAAATTTTTCCAGGTATCATTTTTGGCCATTCAAGTATGGAACACGGAATTTTATAACACCCTCCACCTCCCTCCGTCATTACAGCATTATGTAATAATTATGAACCCCATTTTTTGTACACATTTTAATGTTTAAATTATAATTATTTAAATTTAAAAAAAAATATAACGTTGTGATAAAAGAGAAAATCACCTGGCGTTGCTCGGGTTTTTAAGATATTTCTTACTGTAAGGAATTTCAAGGGATTTCATAGAGTCTAAGTGATTTTAGGGAATTTCAAGTTATTTTAAAGAATTTCACTTGACTTTAAATAACTTTATGGAATTTTAAGAAGGAATTCAAAAGATTTTAAGGGATCTCATGGGATTTAAATAAATTGTAAAAGAGTTGTTTAGAAATTTTAAGCGATTTTGCAGAATTTTTAGATACCAAAAGATTTTTCTTAAAATCTCTTAAAATCTTTTGCAATCCAGTTAAAATCTCTTTAAAATTTCTTTTAATTTTATAAAATCTCTTAAAATCCTGGGCAACGCCGGATAATTTTTCTACTATTTCATAAATAAAAATTTTGGGTTTTGGGAACATTGGAAACTTTTTTTTGATATTTTTATTCCAATAAATGTAAAAAAAATCGTCAGACTAGATGTCTGAAACTTCAACCCAATTCATATATGTAGTATAGAATATAGATAATTATTAAAAGAATGAAAACTTGAATTTTACTGCAATCTGAAGTAAACTCCCTGTTTTATAATTATATTCCCGGTCATTTCGCGGTCTTTTCGGTTTCCCGGCTAAGTCACCACCCTGGTGTTCCCAGTTTTCGAGGATGGGTAGACACCCTGGTTGAGACAATTTTTCGCGCAATTATATGCGACTTTATATACTCTTAGTATATAACTCTTAGTATATATCTAAGAAGATTCTTTGAATTATTGAAATTAAAGGTATAAACCACAAGAAATAAAACACAATGAAAAAAAAATGAATGTGTATTTTTTTGTCTAGTGCAAAATTAATTAATATAGTTAATTCAAACTCGAAACAATAAATTAGCATAATTTGGTCAAAAAGCTAAAAAAGAAGAATCGTTCCTAATTTCTTTTCTGGATTTAAAGACCAAAGTAAGTGGAAGTAGCATTTAATAAGCAATTTCCCGGATCTAATACCGCGGGAAGGAACCGAGGATCAGCTTTGGTTCGTGTTTTTATAAACGAAATAATAATTGAACGCTCCTCTTCGGAAAGGACGCATTTCCATAATGCATGAACATTATTAAAAGTGTATTTTAATAACGTGACGACGTAGTACCGAGCGAGGTATTAGCGGGATGTCCGTCATTATCATATAAATATTAATCGGCCTTCAAATGCGATTATGTAAAAATGATAAGTGCAGTCTGCAGAACTCAACTCAAACTCATCATGTCTTCTTTCGTTGTATGTGCAGGCGGCGGCGTCGAAAGAAAGAAAGAAAGAAAGACGAAAGAGCGATTTTGAGTCGGTAGGTTTACTAACGTACACACAAAAATTCACACACATGGGGAAGCGTTAATGTACAGATGGGGATCGTCGTTGTATTATAATACGACCGAAGGAACGAATGCTTTTGTTTTCCAAATGAGTGCTGGGCCCCTACTTCGCCCTTTTGTGGGCTGGGGTTCACTTTCGTTCCCTTTTCACTCATCTTGCTTCGTTTGCTTTCGCTTGGGCCCTTCGCCCCGGTCAAAGACCTTTTTAAGAATACACTTCTTCACTTACTCTTAGATTTTTAGAAAGTATACTCAAAATTACTTTATCAGCAATTTCCGCGGCAAAAAGTCCTAATCTCTTGTTTTTTTGAACGAAAATCAACGTAAATTTTAAGCAGTAGTGTTTTCCCGACGGTGATTTGAATTTATAAGGGAATTATTATTAGGATAAACGGGAGTCACTTATCGAGGCGATTACTTGGGCAATTCAAGGAGGGAGACCTCATCCCTAGTTTTCTGGGTTCGCCGGATCGCCGGTCCAGAATGTCGGAACGTTATTATTTTTGCGATACGCTCTGCGAAATCATAGAGTAGCGCGCGAGACCCGGTCCGTATAACAAAAAGTTAATTGTCCCGTCGACGAATAATTATTAACTCGGAACTCTCTCTACTTTCGTTTCGCGCATCTTCTTAACTTGTATCCTCGATTCTTCTGATCATACGCAGACACCGAGGAAGATCATTGATCACTTTAATAATACACACCAGTGTCATTTGTAACGGTGAAAATGAAAAAAAAAAAAAAACCGTTCTCAAATGCAGTTATTACTTTCTCAAAAAAAAAAAAAAAAGCAAAAGGTAAAATAATAACAAACGATTATTGGAAACGCATTGCAATTTTATATGCAATTAATTGCAAGTTACGTTAAATATTGATTTATGTCATTTCCATTGCAGATTCAATAAAATTCGTCACAACATTGTACACTGTTAAAAATCTTTTCACAATTAATATACTTTTAATATACGAAAGTGTATTAATTAATCTTAATAAATATTTATTTACATTAATTTTAATATGGGTGTATATTAATTCTTCAACATAATGGTATATTAAATTTCGATCAGTTTTTTTAACAGTGTACTATTCCTAAACAATTGACAAAGGGAAGAAACTGGCATCCCATCTAAAAAAAGTCGATGGATGGAATTTAATCGAACTAAATATCGATTAAACTAAAGGGCAATTGAGTGAACCAAAACAATCGAATGTAATTGCGTTGTGGTAATTTTTTGAAAAATTGTCGCTAGTGAGCGCTAATAATAAGCCAATGAGGTTCAACGATTTTATTAAACCATTTTGGAAACTAAAAAAAATATACTAAAATTCGTTTGTTTTGGTTTAATTGGCGTTTAGTTCAATTGATTTTTAGTTCAATTGAATACCTATATATATATACACCAAAAGCGATGTTACGCGAATCATAGTTGCTAGTACCGTAAAATTTGTGTTTTTTAAATTCTAAATGCAAAATATTGAAGATATTTTGATTGTAGAGACGTCTTTGAAATTAGAAAGGTAAATTGAAGGGAAAAAAAAATTTTTATCTAAACTGTAGGAATTTTTAGAGTTCCATGTAAAAGCAATGAATCATTGAAATAAATAAAGTAATTCTGACGAGAGCCAGTTTCCTCGCATGCATGAATTTGATTAAAATCCTTGTCGAGCCATACCTTTCAAAAGCGTAGTGCCTCTCCTCAAATCTGTAACATAACAAACAGGCTTCGTCACTAACGTCGCAACACATTATGTGACGTCACAGGGGTCACTGGATCACGAAAGCATTGCCGTCAAAATTAAAAACTCGTTTTTTTTTTAATACTAATTTCATCCGTGAGTTACGACATTCTTTATATATGGTCCCGCTATTCTCCTTTAGCATCCAGGATGGAAAGGGAAGGAAGGAAAAAAAATGAAAAAGGAAGAAAAAGGTAAAAAAGAAAAACAATCACGACGATTATTTCGAACCTATAGGTGGGTAGATGGGTATAGTTAGATGAGTAGTTATACCTATAGATGGGCATAATCATCACCAAGGTAGGTAGGCAGGCAGCTATAGGGATAATTTCCAAGCCCCATATTACGATCCTCGAATAAAATTTTCCAAAAAGCTTTAATAACCAATTTCACGTAGAAACGCAATTATATACAGGGAAATTAGATAAGAGTCGATTTGTATGCTTATTTCTTTATAGTATTCGTTTTGGTTTTTCAAGTTTATTATTACTGTGAGTTTAACTTTCACATACATTCGAGCAATTCAAGCGACTTAAATTTTATATCACTAGCAACTATGATCCGGGCGCTCTGCGCGCAATTAATTTCTCGTTTTTGCACAACTTTTGCTAAAAAGATTCAGAGGATTCTAAACAATTTCAACTCAACGGATTTTAAAATGTTTTAAGGGATTTAAAAAGTATTCAAAATAATTGAGAATTTATAATTTTTGAAATATAGAAATTTGTAACTCCTATCGTAAAATCACTTGATATTCTTTAAAATTCCATAACCTATCGTTATATGATAACGATAGGTTATCTATGAAATCTTATGAAATTTCTTTAAGTTTCGTAAAATCACTTGATATTCCTTAAAATTACTCAAAAACCCACGAGATCTCATTAAATCTCTTAAAATTACTTTAAATTCTATGAAATATCGTTAAATACTTTAAAATTCTTGAAAATCCAATGAAATCTCACCAAATATCTTAACATTTCTGAAAATAAAAGTCCTTAAAATTACTTAATATCATAAAATATCTTAAAATCCCTTTAAAAATTACTTAGAATCCCACAATGTGTGCGATATATGTATGGTAACATCACTTTTTAAAGATAGGAATACATTTTTGCAAATCATGTTAAATCAACAAATTTCTAAGTATTTCAAAGGATTTCAAAATATTTGTAACGATTTTAAGGGATTTAAAAATATTTAAAGAGATTTATGGAGATCTCAAAAGAGTTCCAGACTTCATGGAATTTAAAAATTTTACAAAAGGTTTTGAAATAATCTCAATATTTTCAAAGATGTAAATATGGCTAAAACTTGACACCGAAAGTGCGCTTAGAAAAAAATGCCTTGACTAGATAATGGTTCATCTTACGTGGCACTAAGAGCCTCGTAAATAGAAGTACGGCTGATTTAATTTCCCGCTGTAGTAATTGGCAAAGTACGCTTCGGAGAACATAGACTCGAACAGTGTATACTGTATACTGTATACTGTATACTATATACTGATGAGTAACGAGCTCGTATATTGAAGGAGCATCGTTTCACGACTGATTTAGCAGCTCCGTCACTTTTTTATTCAATTACCACAGAATGAGAAAAAGTTTTAGGCGCATGGAATTAATTGTAACACGTATTGAGCTCCGCTGAAATCGACACAGCTGTTTATTATCGCAAGAAATCGACCTGCTGTTTTATTATGCTCTTTCAATCTGAATTAGTAAAACGTTATCAATGAAATAGTGCCGATTCGTTTACTAATTCACTTTAGTAGGCATTTTTACTATCAATTAATTAAAAACTACAAATTCATTCAGTAAGGGTAACTGAATAATTTATTAGTAAGCTTTACTAAATGAATTGGTAATTTTTTTACTGTGAATTACAATCTAAAAATTTCTTCCAAAATTTGCCCTAAATTGTTGGAACACTAATTTTGAGATCACGTAAATTTAGCGAAGTTTAAAATTTCCAAAATTGAAAATCATTGACTTTTAAAATTGCAAGGAAATTTTAACTTTCAATGATTTTCAATTTCGGGAATTTTAAATTTCGGTAAATTTACGTGATCCCCTAATTTTCGTAATCTTTCGGGATTTTCCCCAAAAATTTCGTAGGGAGAATTGCCGAAACGGTCTTGGGGAATATTACTTCAAATTTTGTGAATTTTCTCAAAGATTTATTAAGAGAAATTCCCGAAACACTCTTGAAAAGGGGCAGATTCGCGTTGTGAATTGTCGTGACAGAAAGGTAGGGGGGAGGGGGGTTAAAAAAATTTCTCAAAAAAAGTTACGTCGTTTATATATGATGACTAGGAATTCCGAACCTTTGTGACGAATTTAAATAACTTACTTGGAAATTCAAACATTTCTTTGACAATTCCCCATATTTAATTATTCAGTAGGCATTTTTTAATTCAGGAAGGTTTAGGGGATATTCCCTAATTTTTCCAATAAATTACCAAAAGATTAAGGAAAATTTAACATTATTTTCTGGTTAGAATAACCAGAATTCTCATTATTCTAACCAGAATGTCTCTCGAGTGTAACATTATCAACACAAGAGACACGAAACACTTCAACATAAGCGACTGAAGCACTCTTTTGGCTTCTTGAACCCCGGAAGACGTCTGACCGATTTCATAAATAGAAAAAACGTGCCCCAGTGGTCAGCACACGTGCCAACTGGAATTCCTAATAAGTGGGTGACTAGATGGAGGTGTCGTGCCTCCGTGTCGACGCGCAGGTATAGTAAATATCTAGCAGGATCGAGTGACGTCACAAATACGTCGGATTCCTCTTGGAGCAGCTGGGTCACGTGCTCAGGGTGAACGTAGAACGTGAGTCCAACTTAAATGCGAATCGGGGCAAGAACCCCGTACCCTCGCTCGTACCCCATACATTGAAGCTGATCTAACAAAACGTAAAACGTAAAACGTCCCAACTTGTCCACCGGACCGGTCCGGTCCAAATCGAAATTGAGCTCACGTTCTTATTTCGCAACGCAGTGCCGTAACGGCGGGACAATTACAGCCATGCAGAGAGAATAACGAGACCAGTTTGTGCCAGAAGCATTGCCCTAGTTCGAAAACAGACATTGTTACGCATGGTCACTTCGAGAAATTCGCAATGCAAATTTCTCGTTAGCGAGTTCACAATAAAATTTCAAGATCATCATATAGTGTGAGGCATGAGGACTTGTGTCGTTAACTCACCGGATGTGAATCAGGCGCAATTCCAAACTCGATTTTAAACGACTCTTGAAGTATGACGCGAGTTTCAGTGTGTTTGTAACTGAGTCGACAATCAAGAGATCAAAATTATTGAGGATCAATAAAACTGTTTCTACAACACTTCACGAGTGAACCCTTTTTTAATCAAACCCGTGTTTACATAACAAGAAAGGCCACAAATTAGTTTGAACACGATTAAAAATAAGGAATAACCGAAGCTTGTCGTTGGGACTCGACGCAATGTAATCATTTGCAATAATACCGAGGTGCGGCTGTAATTCATCGGTTGAAAACGAGCTAGAAGTCTGCAGTGTTCATTAACAATCAAATATGAATATATAGCGAATATATGAACACATACTATGCAGAATCGTACATAGAAGTACGAGCTCCCGCAACCATTAAATCACATCTAATAATAACTCTTAGGTGGACCTCTTAACTTACGAGGTGATAATTCACAAGGGTGGATATTATATCTGAATATCCATTTAATCCTTTCTTTATATTGGCGAGACTGGAGGTAGAGATTTGTAGGGTGGAGTCGACGCCCCGCGGTTATACTTATGACCACTGCTTCTTCAAACTTGGAGACTTTCGATCAAAAATTATTAGAACCAGAGGTATTTTAATTTTTGAAATGCGTCTCGATTTAGGGAAAAGGAAGCAAAATCGAAAGAATCAAGAAGGAAGCATCTAAGTTTGGAAATGTTTGGAAATCAAGAGATTTCAATTGATTTTAGCGAATTTCGAGAAATTTCGAAAAAACATTCAGAAGAGTTTAAGAATTTTCAAGAAATTTTACAGGATTTCTAAGAATTTAAGTGATTTAAAAAAATTACTAGGTTTTTTTTACGGTATTTTAAAGATTTTTTTAAAAAATGATTTGAAAATATTTTGATTGATTATTCAAAAAAGTTTTTTTAAACCGGACAATTCCCGGATTTCCTTAAATTCCCGCACAGCAGAAACCCTGTCAAGAGAATTCAGAAGTTGACCCCTCATTTCAAACTTATTAGTAAAGAAATATTGTCCGATCCCCTTAACAAACGAACTAGTTAACTCAATTAAAAAGTGTCTTCCGATAAAAAATCCGGCTAGGCCTTTTCACCATTGATGCTTTCAATCTTGAGGTAGGTATCAACCTTTTGAAATGCACCTCATTGCAGGTGAAACGTGCACCCTATTGAGGCGTCTCCTGACAATAAATGAACACAAGACCGTGGCGAAGTTGAACTGAAGAAGCGCCACTTATAGAAATACATCTTGAAACGCTTCGTTGTACGTTCTGGAAGGATGAATAATTGAATACAGTCAAATGTTGTCGTGGATGCGTCGACGTGAGTACAATGCACCAGCCATGGAATGCATTAATATTAATAATGCGATTCGAGGATCTCACTAACGTTAACCGTTACTGAGGTGAGACTATGGTTCTTGCCGCTGTCTGTCTCATCTATAGACAAGTTTCATTCGTCTGCTTTCTATACCTTTTAGCCTGATAATGCGCTACTGCAACTAATGTAAGTTATCCTGATGAAGAATAGGAGAAAAGCTTAAAGAATTTCTTCTATTCTTTCGATCAATTTGCTACCAATATTTCAGGTCTAAAGAAAAGGTTCAAGAAACTAATGAAAGAGAGAATATGTGAATAATAATGCAATTGCTTTTTAATGACTCCTTAAAAATTATTGCCTAAAATCACCGTTTATGTCCTTATATATCCCTTAAATATGATTACACGACGCGGACGGTAATTCGTATATATTACATTACCATTATCATGCATATATGACATTAATGAGTTACTGCCAGCAAGTGGCAACCCACTCGCATATTTTAATGAAACGATTAAAGGTTTCTGGGAACAGAGAGATAATGTCTAACGCCACTAAATGACCTAGAATGTATTTTTAACTCTGCCCAAGATTCAATTTTTGAAAGAATTTCAGCTTACCAAGACTTCAGTTTGGAATTCAAGCAAAAAAAAGTTCTGGATAAATTTACTAGATGCGTCTAATTAAAAATATTCAAATTTCCGAAATTTCAATTTCCCGAAAATATAAAATAACCTAATTTTTAAATTCCCGAAGAAAAAAATGTTTAAAATTTCTTCAAAATTTCTCCAGAATTTTTGTATATAATATCTTTTTAAATTTTTTTCCAAATTTCTCCTCAAAATGTTTATTTAAAATTTCTCTTTAAAAAATTTGTTTAATATTGCTCCAATTTTTTTTAATTTTGAATAATTTAAAAAAAAATATTTTTTTTTTATGTTCGGGAATATGAATTTTCGAGAATCTGAATTTTATGGAATATGGAAATTCGGGAATTTTATATTTTCGGGGAATTGAAACTAGAGTTGATAATAAGGGCATATTTAACATTATTTTCTGGACAGAATAACCAGAATTCTCGTTATTCTGACCAGAATGTTTTTTGAGTGAAACTAAAAAGGCACCCTTTGTTGGTTTTCAGATTACTCTTATCTCCGAAAAAAAATGTAAAATCGGAAGAAATTGGAGACGGTGGATACACTCAGAAAAAAGTTTGATTGAATCAAAGAAACATTTGTTAGCTGTGGGGTCAAACAATATACTATAATAAAATCAATTACAATTTATTTAATCCCATATTGAAACAAATGTTTGATTCAACCAAACTGTTTTCTGAGTGTATGCTGAGGCCGAGACATATGTGGTAATTGCGTCAAATCATGGGTTGCGACAAGCCACCGCCTCTTATAAGGTATTATATATAAATTAAAATTCTTACATTTTGCGGAGCGCACGAGACCGGTCGTGAAATATAATGGTTTAATTCGCGTAAATTAGCATACTTTAACGACTCAGAAGCGAGTGTCTGTGGAACTGGCATCTCTTTCACTCTTTCACTCTTTCTTTCCAACTCTTCTTTTTTTTTTTAGCCGCCGACAGGCTACACGGACCCAGAGGCCGTCGGGCCGCTCAGTTGTGTGTCTAAATACGAGATAATTAAGACATCATGGTGGCACTTAAGGTATTGTCGTTTCCTATCACGCCGTCACGCAGCCTTGTCTATATCTGATTTACTATTCGTGTCTCACAATCTGCTATCGACGAATAAACTCCAAGTTTCTTTTCCTTCGCCATCTTTTTCCTTTTAATCTACTCTCTATTTTAACGATTTTGCATTTAAAACTTCGTTGGGTCTTTTAACCCAATAGAAGGTTATAGAAACAGATAAAAAGGGAGATAATGTATCTAATCCGTGTGGAAATTGCCCAGCTTAGACATTTTTAAATGTTGGCCCTCTAGAGGCCCCACAAAGGCGTGTCTCTATAGTACGCCCAGTTGGATCCTTGCTGGGACCTACAATGGCTGCCCCTTTTGTTGTTTTCAAAAAATTTCTAAGTCTACACTGGAAAAGCCCAGTTGGGTTCTCGCAGGGGCCTACCTAATTTGCCCCTTTATTATTTGCCACAAAAAATTCTACGTCAATCACCAAGTTGAAAATAAACCAAAAAATTACTTTAAAAGAGAAGATTAAACTTTTATTAAAAATTAAAAAAATACTTTTTATTTTGAATTTTTAAATATTCTTTGGGAATTAAATTCGGATTCATTAGCGGTTAAATACAAAATGAACAATTTGCCTAGTATTTATGCACACATAAATCATCTTAGATAAAAAAATGTGTCCAACGTAACAGTATAATATATAATACTTTTTCTTTGAACGTATGCTTTTTGCGATTAAAGATGTTTTATTATATAATATTAGCCGTAACATTACTTTTTATAACTGCTAATGACTAAATTTAACTCTCACACCAAAATTTAAAAAATGCCCTTTCACGATGGCAGAAGGGGCAACTTTTGTAGGGCCTTTGTGGGTCTTACAGGGGTCGTATATGGGCTCTATGGAAGGCCTAGCTGGGCTCTACAGAGGGCCACTTTATTGGCCCTTTATAGGCAGCCTACATTGGGCCTTCGAAGGCGAGCATATCAAAACTTTGTTGGCCCTTCATTGTTTGCCATCGTGGGGCCAACATAGTATAGAGGCAAACTACGTAGGGCCCCGCGGGGACCAACTCAAAATTTCCACACGGGAATTGTGTGAGTTTAATATTTTATCAGTTTCTTATATGAAGCAATAGAAATAGATAAGAGGCAGTGAGTAAAATATAAAGTGAGAAATAAAAGGAAGAAAGTGCGAAACTTGGGCGAGAATAACATTGTAGATCGTAAAAGGACTTAAGGCAAGCGATCGGAAGTCTGAGAATGGCAGAGTTTGGATGGTCGGTTGACCTCGGCGGGTAATAAGAATAAATGTGATTCTATTACGGGTTCAATTGTTACGGCGCTAGATGGGCCGGTCTCGAAGAATGGACGTAGGGTAGATGATCGCGGCTGATAGGATGGGATCTTGACTCTTCGAACAATTTTATACTCTCTCTTTGCACATTTGCAATCTGCCTATTTTCTCACGGAGAATCGAACTTTGATTTAAATTGGAAGAAATATTCACACTTTCTTTTAGATTGGAAACTTCACGTAAAAATGTGTTTGAAAGCTCGAAAATTGGAAGCATATGAACTGAAAGGTTTCAGTTTCGGGAGTAGGTATTCAAATTTTGTACTACACTAAATATTTGAAAGCGATCCATTAAATTAATGCAAGCATACAATTGAGGAAGCACCGAAGTTTGAAGCATTCAAGTCTAGATGCATCCACAGAATAGCGATTCGGCGAACGATTTCAAATTTTCGGTCATTTCCCGGTTTTCTCGGTCAAGTTTTTCAATTTTCCCGATCAATTAAAAGTAGGATATATTTATATTTACCGCAAAGCGCACATATTTGTTTTAGTTGGATTAAGAATATCAAAAAAAAGTCCCTAAAACCATTTTATTTATATTTATTTACTAGCAGAAATTTACCGGGGGTTTCTCGGGATTTTCAGATATTTTTAAAGAACTGAAGGAATTTCAAGGGATTTCATAGACTTTAATTGATTTTAAGGAACTTCAAAGGATCTTTAAAAGAGTTTGAAAGTTATGAAAAGGATGTTCCAGAGATTTCACAAGATTTCAAGACGTCTTAAAGGACTTCATCAAATTTTAAGTTTCCCAGTCAAGTCGCCACCCTGGAAGCATTGAAGTCTAGATGTATCCAAGTTATAAGTCTTCAATTTTGGTAGCACAAGAAATTGAAAGAATTCAAACTGGGACTTCAAAATTTGCAGATTAATTTTTTAAAATCCCGAGTGTTACCAAAATAATAAAGCCGAGTATAAAAGTCGCTCGAAAGGTGTGAGGAATGCGGTGATAATGAAGAAAATTAGTTTAATTGCTCTTATCCGCTTGAACTCATATGTCAAGTCCAAGTTGGGCTTGGACGAAACTTGGCCGCAGTGAATAAGAAGAAAATAACATAATGGAAAGAATGTCAAAGTGGCATTCCTTCTTACGCCGACAGGAATCAAAAGTACTCACCGTGCGTTGACAGAAGTGGGGTTGCCGACATCGTCCATGGAAGGTTTCCTGGAATGAAACCACGAATGAACTTCGTTACTGTTTGCTCTCAACTGCATAATAGCAGGGTGGGCATTATATGAGTTGTAAAAATTTGGACTTTGCCACATTCTACTATACTGGACATCCACATCCATTATTAACTCAATCCTATGTACTTAATCACTTGTATTTCAGTTCAACACATTTTTTATTTCCCATAAGACAAAGCTTAATGAAATATGATTAAAATTGAATACTTAAAGGTAATTGAGCGCGGCTCGATTTTTTTTTTTGACAGCATCACACGCACTTCGAAGACGTGGACACGAGTGTCTGGAAGTGGAGACTATAGCGCGTGCCAGCCTCGTGCGAGGGTGGATTTTTACCCCCCGAAAGTTGCGATTCATCCCCTCCTTGAAATTTTGGATTGCGCGCGCCCCTTTTTCTGTATCGGGAGTCGTCTCTCAGAGGAAAGTGTATTATACCCTTCTTCTCGGATCTGGATCCGAAAAAAGGAGAAACATACACGGGAATCGGGGATGCGAATGCTCTATCTTCATTTGCGCGAGGACGGTATCGCGGGAGCCCCGAGACACCAATAAAGTCCCGTATCGCAGTTGCAGGTCGAGTATCTTGTACCCTTACACACAGAACGACACCCTAAACTGAAAGCAAAACCTCCACCACCCACGGTCGACTAATAACTCGCATCCAGGTTGGGAGATCATCGATTAGAACCAAAAGCGATTATCTCGAAAGTACCCCTAAGACTCCCGATTCAGATTTAAATGCCTGATTGCTCTTGGGAAAGTTATCGATTTTTATAAATTGAGATTCATTTGGGAAGCAATTAAATTTAGAAGCCCTTTTATAACCAAGTTGGAAGTACCGAAGTTAGAAAAGAAACAACGTTTTAGAAACATTCATATTGTTCATCATTTTAACTTATTACAAAGAATTTTCAGGCATGTTCAAGAATTAATAAGCTTTCCGAGAATTTATAAATAATAAGACATATTTTTTTTCGGTTATTATTATTTTCTTTCGGAAATTTTATATTTCGATGATTTTCAATTTCGAAGATTTCAAATTATCGAAATATAAAACTCCCGAAGTGGTAAATTCGCGAAAAATAAAAATTTCCGAAATAGAAGATTCCCGAAAGAAAATAATATCGAAATTGAAAGTTATCGAAATTTGAAATTCCTGAAATTGAAGTTTCCCGAGATTATAAATTCCCGAAATTATTTGCAAAACTATTGTTCAAAATTTCAATTAAAAATTTTGAAAAGATATTCTAAAAAAATGTTTGAAGAGAAAGTGTGTACAAAAACTTTGAAGAAATTTTAAACACAAGTTTTGTACGAAAATTTTTAATATTTTTTGAAAAAAAAAAAACCTAAAACTTTTAACATATCTAAACCATCTAATGAAAAAAGCAAGAGAGTTTTGTTTCGACAGAAGAAATGTCCACATTGCTCAAGATTTACAAATCCTTAACGGGGAACTCGTCCAACTGGTAGCTATATACTTCACCTTCTCTACTCTCCACCGTCTAATGTCGAACTGACAAGCTACCATTTCAGAAAGGCTTTTTTTTAACAATTCCCTAGTTACAGCGTGATAATTCTCAGTGTCGCCAATCGCTGCTAAGTCCCATTTCTGATGGATTCGCTTAATTTAATTTTCCTTCAGAATTACTAATAAACGATTTCAATTGAACTCTACAACCAAAAGTACATGGAGATATTACTTTTGCAAAACTGTGCAATCAGCCAAGCTAAGAAAACCGAAAGATTTCGCCAAAATTCTAAAACAAATTATAAAAAGGAACGTGAGAGTTCTCTTAAGGTGTGCATGTGCAAAGGCCTAGAGCAATAATAATAATTCTTTCTACAAGTTAACAAGATTCTGATTTATAGCACTCTGCCTCGATAGTGCATTAACATTCAAAGATGAACATAAAATAGAAATCTCTTCTTAGTTTTGCCGAGAGTATTGAAAGGGTTATGATACTGGTTTAAATTTATGGATAGTGAGTAACCATTTACTGCAGAATATAAATTCTAACCTGCTCATATGTTATTTTGAAACTCATGCGAATCCAACAGAATACTTTATCTAAATAATAATTTGATCTTAATCAACAGTATCAAATGTTGGTAGATATACTGAGAAAATCTCAAGGTCGTAATATGATTTGTTTTAACAATGAGATACTAAAATTGAATAGAGGTTCTTTCTGCCGTAGTTACTGAAAGGACCGTTCGTGAAACATGGAACGAAAAACGAGTAGTCATTAAACGACATCACTGGCATCGAGATGGTCACTTAAGATTTTTCTGTCGCACAGCGATCGACAGATCTTCACTTGCACCTTGCACGCTTCAAACGGATGAACTACACTTTCTTTATATGGAAAACAAAAGAAATAAAACGACCGATTCCCCCCGGGACACTTCAGATTAATAGTCGATTCCTACTAATTACAACTTGCTCATCGATGTAGGCCTTGTATGTATAGCCTTTTCTTACATTTCTTTCCCCCATCAATATTCCACCGAAGGTTCGTCCAGCCTCTGATTTAAGTACCCTTTTCAATGTCGAATTTGTCGAATCTAGGGACACTTATTATATTTATATGTTTCAAATGCAACCCGTACAGAAATTGCCACATTTAGCCCTATTTAAAATGGGGCTCTGAAGTCAAAACCCCATAATAACCCCATAATCCTGACCCTGGTTAGGATTTCTATTTACAATTAAAATATTTCAATATAATTAGGCATTTATGGGGAAACGATATATTAGTAATATCTCATTAATACCAATCTTACATTGGTATTCCCACCTTAAAATAATACAAAAAAATGAGATATTCTTGTTGAAGAGTTTTTCCTCAAAACACGGATATATTTCTATATATTTTACGAAAATTATTATTAAACTACATTTTACGATTGCACTTTTTTCATATTTTTTAATAACTAGAGATTTTAAAAGATTTCAAGGGATTTCAACAAATTTCAAGACATGTAACAGATTTTAAAGAATCCAAAAACATTTTTTATTTTTTCAAATTATTTCAAAATCTTGAAATTTTTTTGAACTTTTTGAAATTCTTTCACATGTCAAATCCTTTAAGGCGTCTTGAAATTTTTAAAATCTTGTGAAAGAGCTCTTGAAAATCCTTAAACTCTTTGGAGTTCTTTTAAAATCCTTTAAAATTCTTTAATATCATTCAAAATCCCTTAAAATACTTAACAACAATTTTTAATTACATGAAAATCTTGATACTCATCCAAATTCTTTAAAAAATTCTTTAGAAATTCTTTTAAAAATTCTGTAAAATCACTTGAAATCCTTTTAAATTCCCTAGAATCAACTTAAAATTTCTTGACAGCCCCTTAAATTCTTTAAAATCACTTGAAATCTTTTGAAAATCCTTTAAAATTCTTTAATATCATTTAAAATCCTTTTGAAATATTAAAAAAAAAAATTTTAATACTGTAAAATCTTGAAACTCCCATGAATTATTTTGAAATTCTTTAAAAATTCCTTAAAACCAGTTAAAATCTTTTAAAATCGTTTTAAATTTCTTAAAATCAATTGGCAGCTCTGATCTCGATTTTAAAGTACAGGCGGCGAATAGAAATCCAGCCAATAGATGAAGAGAGAATGTGATTTCAGATTTCGAGATTGTGAGAATCTATTTTCGATATAATTACTTCCTCTTTTTTATAACAAAATTTTTGTTTTTAAAAAATTAACCAGTTATGTAATCAAATATTACAAATAATGAAATCCAGAATAGTTTTTTAATCTTGATGGGGTATTGACCAGTTTTCCCTACATGGAGTATTTACCAGTGAGAGTGTGATGTGTCTTCTGGGCTCCTTTCCTGTTTTCCAGATCAGGACCACATTATACATATGTATAATTAGGGAAAACAGGCCAGAACCCCATCAGGACCTTATCAACATTTCTGCACGGGAAGCATTCCAGTTTGGAAACATGTACTTTCCTTATCTCTTTTTCTTGGATAATGTTTACTGAACCTTACTTAAGTTTAATTATTCTTCGGCGGAACTGGTACCTCGAGTTTTTTTTAACTGCATCACGTGAAATGGCGACCATGGCGTGGACAATAACAAAAAGTACCGAAACTTCATTACGAAGGGTCGTGGTAAAAGGAAGGACTTGTCCAGTGATTGAGAAAAGTGGACCGTTGTCATGCGGTATTGGACGTTGCATGGACAACGTCCTATACCAAATTGAATGATACCACGTCGTGCACGGTACACCAGACCCGTCCTCATTCCACTGCCATTTTTGGAAAACAGCATTTTACTCCACAGCTTCGCCTCGAAAAAGGCATATAATCGTGCGCAATACGGCTCAAATACGCTGTACTGAGCCAGCAAAAAATTTCTTGTCAATTAAAATATATCTGTTGCGGTATTATCCACCGCGCAAAGAAGCCAATCGCCAATCGGTAGTTTTACGAGGAGCGAAAGAGCCGCCGGTGAGTGATTCGAGTCGAAAAACCGAAACATGAAATTACACTCGAAAGAGCCGTTTTTGCCTTCTTTTTATGCTAAATTTCCAAGACAGATAGACATCCCATTTCATGGCTATTACACATGTATCATAATGTTGCAATATTACTTTAAACTGTATTGATCCAAAAGATGAAAAAAAAAAAAAGAACAGCAACTTTTTTCAAATTATTTTCGCATGAGAATTCAGTGAGATTTTTACAACGTGCTGGAGAATTTCGAAGGGTTAGTTTTACATCCATTCATTAATTCAGATCTCGTTCACGACATCTTTTGCCGGGTGGAAGCTAACGATTCGTCGTAAGAAGCATCACTGGACCTCTAATAGCTCGCGCCGGCATTCCCGCGATCCAAAAAATGTGCTAAACCGCAGCTTCGCCCTTCGCAGCATTCCAGTTCCGTATCGCAAGATACTCCCCTCGAAATACAGAGACCAACATTTTTTGGATCAGTTCCTCCGGTCCCTTAATTCGTACCATCGGCCACACCAAGTAAGAAACGATTCGCGATCAAGAAACGAGTCACCAAATGTTATTTGCACCAGTTGTCCATCCACACCGAAAGACATTGATGCACTAAAAAAACATTCTGGCTAGAATAGCGAGAATTCTGGTTATTCTAAGCAGAAAATAACGTTTAATCTGCCTTTACTATCAATTCTAGTTGAAAAAGTATTAGAAGTTTATCGTTGACCATTTTCTGGTTATTTTAGTAAGTTTTTCTGGTAAATGTAAAAAAAATTTCTGGTAAGAAAAAGAAATAACTAGAAAATTTTACTAGACATTTTTCTGTTTTAACATTTAGGTCAATATAACCAGATATTCTCGAGTGTACACTAATCCGTAATTGAAACAAGCAGAAATAAAAAACGATGAGGAATTCCGCAATGTGAGCGAATTCCACGTAAAAGTCAAGATCCTAAACGGTCTGTGGGCACAGCTGCTAAGATTGGATTGGATGGTCGGATCGTACCGGTACGACCGGTCGATACCGAGGATTCTCAATTCGTGATGTATGCGTGACTCTAATAGCATGGCTCATAATAGTCTGAGATGCATTTGGTAAGTATCGTAAAGACCACAGCGAAGAAGAACCCGGGAAGATCCGCTTCCGTGGTTCGCTTATCGATTCAAATCGCGTGCAGTGTGAGTATGAATGAACGAATGAGTGGGCGAGTCAAGCGAGCCACCGGTTGAATGGGAAGCCCCACGGGCAATCACGAGCCAGCACTCGGCTCGGCTCTTGCCCCTCTTTACGCCGGCTTCCGATGCCCGCCGCCGACGACCTAGAACGCGAACCCATTCCACCACGTGTCGCGGACGCCGCTGCTAGCGACGAAATCCCTGCCCCGTCGGCACGCGCTGCAACGTCGGATCCGATAATCGCTCGCTCCGTCACGCTTCGTTACCTCGCCCAAACTCGTACGCCTAGCCATCATCAAGCCAGCCCTTTTCTTCCATCTTCGAGGTGCCTAAGTCCTTATTTAGCGGCTGCTTTTCTGCCAAAAGCTTTACGAGACTGTTGTTGCGACCATCACCTTCCCAGTTTAACAAACCAACTGTCAATCTAAAAGCATCATTAGAAAAGCATCATTAGGTCTAAAACTAAAAGACCCTGGTGAAGAATCTTTGGAACACGTGTTTGGTAAACAAGTGAAAGACACCTATATTTTGATAGATTAGACGATAATGTGCTACCTTTGTTCTAATTTAGAAGAAATCTTCACACCACACCACCAATTGTTTATCGGTTGGGCTTGGTGACAGCGATGGGATTCATGCTACAATTGAAAAGGATTTAGGGTAATAAATGATTTCGCTCTCAGATTGAGGAAAATCGGAGTAATTTTGAGCAAAAATGCAGTGATGTGGCAAGAGGAGGGCGGAATTTTAAGGTAAATGGTACAAGACCCTTGTTGGTAGGAATAGTAAAGGGGAAGGGGTTGGTTGGTTCTGATGATCAATTTGTTAAAACTTCAAGCTTCTTCAACAAGCATCCTAATTACTGTTTCCTAGCAACATCTTCTCTAAATTAAATCCTTACACAACCCAGTCTCTTCGAAACAATCTACCAACAATCTAACAACAAAACAATCTACTTGCTATATTTGCAAACAAACATCACAAGTTCTGTCTCGATTGCCTCTGCTCTGGATGAAGGAAGCTGATCAGGAGGTAGGACATGGGGGCAGAAAGGGGAATCGAAACGACTGGCCGGGTGGACAGGCGGACGGCAAGACAGACAGGATCGGAGACCGCTCATTACGGGCAGCGTATGCGCGTGGAATGCGGTGACTCTGGTCTTCTCGATACAATAAATATAGCGTTGAATCGGCAAGTTGAGCCAGCAAGCGAGAAAGCGAACAGCTGAACGAGAGAGAAAGAAATAAGGTAAGGCGGAGGCTCAGCTGAAAGTAAAGGTGAACCAACCGACGAAGAGACCGACAACAATGCCCACGGTAGTAACGACATCCAGTTAAATCCGATGCCCGCAAAAAATACGGTACCGTAGTTATTTAAGGGCTCCACGAAGGCATCGCTCTTCCTCCCTCTACTAGTCCTCATGTTGACTAACAGTGATCTACGCATCATTCGGTTTCGACTACCTTCACGAGTTGGACTTCATTCCGAAGGTGTCAGGAATTTGACCGTTTATTGGGGATCTGGACTGGATCATTTTCTGGTTGTGGGGTCTATTATGGGCATACATCCTCCGATGTATGCATGTATTTTGTGTATATGCATACAGAACACTCCGGAAATATTGGGTTGAAGTTTCAGATGTCTAATCTGACGATTTTTTATAAATATTTATTAGAATAAAAATAAGAAAAAAGTTTCCACACGGAGAGAAAAGATATGATTGGGCCAACCATGAAAATGGAAAAAAATGGGGCAACCATATCTATTCTAGTTGTTGCAACCATAGTTATAGGTGCAGCAGCCAAAATTTGGTCAGCGCAACCAAAAAAATGGCTAAGCTAAGCAATTGAATGGTTGCGCTGACCAAACTTTGGCTGCAGCATCCATAAGTATGGTTGCAGCAACTATAGATATGGTTGCCCCATATTTATCCATTTTCATAGTTGGCCCAACCATAGCTTTCTCTCCGTGTGATTTTAGGGATTTAAAAGGATTTTTAAAAGAGTTGACAAGAGTTATCAAAAGGTTTTTTCAGAAATTTCACAAGATTTCAAGACATTTTAACTGAGTTTAACGAATTTAAAGGAATTTGAACATATTTCAATATATTTCAAAATATTTTAAACGATTTTAAGACATTTACGGAAGATTTAAAACATTTTAAAGAATTTCAAGTAATTGTAAGGGATTTTAAGGAATATAATTTGATTTCCTCCACATCACTTGAAATCTCTTAAAATCCCTTCAAATTTCTTAAAATCACTTAAAATCTCTATGAAATCCCTTGAAATTCCCTAAAGTCACTTGAAATCTCTTAAAATCGCGAGCAACGCTGGGTAAATTTCTGCTAGTAAATAAATAAAAATAAAATGATTTTTGGGATCTTTTTTGATATTTTAAATTCAATAATGTAAAAAAAAATTTCGTCACATTAGGCATCTGAAACTTCAATCCAATCCAGAAATCCATCTAAGAAATTACTTAATCAAGAAACAACGGTTTCTTGGTTGAACTAATGGCAGCATAATACGGAATACAGTCACTTGGAAATCATGAGAGTCATGACAACCTCTGATATCTGCCAAATATGGATGTTGTGCAAAGGAACCAAAACCAGATGGTATCATCCCATTCGTTATTAATTGCATCATATATTGCAATTTAAATCGCTGATTTGACATAAAAATCAGACAAGAGACATGCCGAATGCATGATGATCCGAAGTACTGGTGCAAATGCAAATGGTAAAGAGGCATTTGTCTTTGTATCTTATCTAAGCTGGAGATCCACGCTATCGAAAATATGTTGGGCAATGCTTGAGGATGCTGCATACAGCGGAGGGCATCTGCTTTGAGATTGCAGGGAGCCGCCATGATCGATGTATTCGCGATATAAGCGCTGATCAATCAAGAGGAGTGTAGCATTTAATCGATGCCTTAATAATTATTAACCCGCTTCCAGCAGTCTGGTGGGCTAACCCCAATTTGCAGGTACTAAACTCCGGCGAGACTTTTTTCATAATTAACCGACTACTCCCGTCTTAAATGATGTTATCGGAGAAGAATACGATCACTGCAAGATGCGATAAGATATGAACGGAGATTCATCGATATCGAGATTGAAGCTTCGTTAAGAATTTTCATTAATCAGTATTTACTGCTCCATTTGGGGGAATCGAGAATTTTATCGAGTTGCTTAAGTTTCCGAGGTTTGGATACTTCTTGAGGTTTGGATACTTCTTGAGGTTTGGATATTTCTTAAGGTTAGGATACTTCTTGCAGTTTCTAGTGTGGCGATGCTTCGATGCAAGTTATGAGAAAACGAAGCGCAAGAGCGCACGACAGGCGCAAGCTGATAACGTCACGCGCGTTATTAATTACCGAGGTTCGGCTGTTTGCAATTAGCGTCCGATCGGTTATAGTTAATTGCGGCAACGCGACTCCCATGCACTTACCCCACCAGCTCAAGGCTGCTACCATTAATTATCTTTTTCCCTGTCTACCCCCTTCCATTTCAAATTTTTCGTCGCAACGTCGAGCTTCAGATAAAAGCAGTTTTTTTTCTTGCTTTTACGACACCCAAGGTGCTAAGGCAATCACCGCCTGACAAAGTAACTCGATATTGCATCGACTGAGAGAAACGAGAACAATAATTCATGAATTAACTGCAAGGCTAGACGAATTACTTGTAAATTAGACCCTTGTGACTAATATGTATGGAAACCGAAAAAATTTTGTGGAGCTTATTTGAAAGTAATTAATTTTTAAATTCCAATTTTTTTGTGAAAAGGCGTTATAAGTTGGGATCGACATTTATGCAGTTGGTAGAGTTGATTTCGAGCTTCATACGTCTTCGGTCTGTTCGGTCACTCAAGAGTTGATTTATATCCGCGAGTGAGAACCCCGTGCCGGGACCTCGTCGCTTCGCTCATTGCTTTTGTGAGCGCTCGCTGGTAGTCACTTTGAACAATGGAATTGCGTCGCGACGTCAATCTCCCTCTATCAATCACCTCACCCGTGGGGTCTTTTATACCCCCAGTCGTTCTTCCTACACCGCTTGCTTTGGGCCCTCTCCGACCCATTTTTTTGCGCCTCTTTTTACGCGACGCAGAGCAGAACGAAACAAAATACAGGTGACGATTTAATGGCCTAGCGTTTCCGTACAGTCTTTCTTTTCCATCCGACGAATTTGAAGATTTTTTGGTTTAAGGGGTCATTCTGGTTCATGCGCTTATTATTTTTGTGAATTTTTTTAGAGTTTATTATTGAATGTATTGATAT
>JAUESH010000039.1:1750005-1765957 GCA_032275165.1 Synergus magnus
GTTTCATCCACTTAACCCGCTAGGTTCACCCTCAAAATCAACCCCTAAGCACAAAAAAATCACTAAAAATCCCCAAACTTCGAAACCTAAAATTTTATGGTTTTAAATGGTTCCATTTAATGTTCAAAGAAGCCAAAAAAGTTTCATCCACCTAATCCTCTTGGTTCACCCTCAAAATCAGCTCCTAAGCACAAAAAAAAATTATTAAAAATCACTAAAAATCCCCAAACTTCGAGACCTAAAATTTTATGTTTTCAAAAAAGTTTCGAGATTTTTAATGATTTTTTTTGTACTTAGGGGTAGATTTTGGGGGTGAACCTAGAAGGTTAGGTGGATGAAACTTTTGTTGGTCTCTTTGAAAATTAAATGGAACCATTTAGCGCAATAAAATTTTAGGTCTCGTGCTTTTTACAAAAAAATAATTTTTCGTTGTAAATGTTGAAAACTTCAGTTTCATAATATTCTTCTACGTATTTTCCTCTTGTAAAACGTTCTAAATCCTCCAAATTCAAATCATTCGACGAGATATAATCCAAAAATGTACACGTGTATTCAATTAATCTTAAGGCACTAGGAAAGCTATAATAATCTGGCTTTAATTACAACATAAAGGAATATTACTCTTGGAAGGTATTATCAACCAATAGGCTAATTCCTAGAGTGCTAGCTCGGCCATATCTCATTGAAACAAGTGTTAAACAATACACAATCACGGAGCCAAGTCATCATGAAATCAGATTATTACCACTGTTATTGTTATTCCTATTGCCTCCATTCTATCGAGCAATTAAGTTGAGGCTGTTTTGATCATCTGGCCACAATCCATCCGATTAACTACTTCATTTTCTAAAACTCTAAAACTGAGGATGATAATACTGATGAAAGAATAATACTGAAAGTTTCTTGACCTTTTGCAGTCATCATGCAGAAAATGAAGAATGTAAACATAAAGCGCACAAATGTAGACAATTTTACGATTACTTGTGGCTGCATCATTAAGCGACTCTTTCAAGTTGTCGGCAAAGCAGCTGACCGCTAATAATTTACGTTATTCGATCTTCATTACATTTCTTCGCGAAGCGTTAATGTTTATTACTTCTCGAGAGGAAAGACAGTCTTTCTTTCATTGCTCATGATTGTCCTCATTGAGTTGCACAAAGCTCAACTCTTTTCTTAAATTAATAACAGAAGTGTTGGCATAAATGAACCGCGCAGCGATTTCATAATTCTTTTAAAAATTCCAACGAAATTTTATTACCAGAGCGAGTATCTTCAAAATTAATTCTTCAGCGAATCTTCTTCATATTATCAGTTTTCCTCAACCAAAGAAAAAGTGCAAAAATCCTTTGTCCGTTAAAATATTGTGCGCTACCTGCTGAGAGGTTGCTTATGGCTTATGGAAAGAGTGTAGTATGTGCCTTTTTGCGAGCAATCGAGTCCCCATTCCCTGAAGGGTTGATAATTCGTCGATTAAATTGGAAACGGCGGAGCTAATTGTGCTGCGCGTGTATTATTCATGGACCGAGAACCCATGCTTGCTCTCCCCCTCCCCCTTTCCTCATTCCTTAGTCGAGAAGGTACATGTCCGCGTACACGTGTACCATTCCGCGAGTACACGAGTACTGTGGATACTTGTGTAGATATTGTATGCGCGAGGAGGGACGAATTAACGGCGAGGATGAGGATCTTGTTCCGAGAGACCTAGTAGGTACACTACACACCCGCAAAAAGTTCCGAGTTTGCGCCATGTTGGGTCTCTTCATCAGATGCAACGTCGCATTTAAAGTATACTTATTACAAACTTCAAAGTTTCATTATACGAGGAGATAATCAAAACCGTCCTCTCACCCGCTTTTTAACAAGGTGGAAATCTTTGCTTACTAATGTGAACCCCCCTTATGTCATCATCTTTACGATCTGCTTCTGTAACTAATTGCCAACTTTTTCCGCTTTAGGGTGTTGGAATTAATTACTTTAATTAATTGTAATTGTATTCAAATATATCATGTGTAAAAAGTACGAGTTATTGTTTTAAAGGTTTCATTTGATGTCGAAAGAATCCTAAAACAGTTTCATCCCCCTAGGGGTCGTACACATAATATGTCACGCAATTTTTAGCTATTTTTTTAATAAATAAAAATTTTGGGTTTTGGGAACATTGGAAACTTTTTTTTGATATTTTTATTCCAATAAATGTAAAAAAATCGTCAGAATAGACGTCTGAAACTTCAAACCAAATTCATATAGTATAGATAAATATGAAAAGAATGAAAACTTGAATTTTACTGCGATCTGAAGTAAACTCCTATTTTTTAACTATATTTCCGGTCATTCGCGGTCTTTTCGGTTTCCCGGCCAAGTCACCACCCTGGTTAGTGAATTTGTTAAAAAAAATTAAGTACGTTCGAAAAAATTCCCTGACTTTGAAAAATTCCCTGAAATTTCCAGATTTTTCTAGGTATAAAAAAATTCCCTGCCAATTCCAGGTTTTCCAGGGAGGGTACACTCTGTATTCCAATTTTGTAAAAGTGGTGAGAGTTTAGTATATAAATACACTAACACAGTGTATTGAAAACATTGGTTTTCTTTCAACATGTAATAACTACTTGTGATGTTTCTATAATAATTAAAAAAAAAAAAAGAAAAAAACAATGAAAACTGCAAAGCTTGCATATCATAAAAGTACAGTTCCCACAACTATCGTTACATTAGGTCCACAAGCTGAAGACTTCCTTGTAAACACAAAAATGATCTTGCACATAAATCGAAAGACGTTTAATCAACGGATTCTCTGGTGACGAGTACACCGCCCACATAGCCACTTGACCTCTCGACGCCCCCGTATCTAGCAGTTAACCTTATCAACTTGACTCAACTCGACCTAACCCGACTTTGTTCTCCTTGAGTATATCGTAAGCATGAGTATGGCAAGAATCATAAACGAATTCAGATGTCAGTGTCACTGAGATTTATAGAAAGAGAGACGCACACTTTCATTGCAAAGTACACTGCCTAGAGATTAATATAATCTCAATATTTCAGAATTATAATCTTCATATACATAAACTTCGTTTTATTTTCTACCTTTTCTGAGAGCCAAAGCACGTGACTCCAATCTCCCGGAATTCGTTAATCGGTCGCGAAACCACAAGAGAGCATTAGTACGAACACAAACGGATAAGATAATTTGCCTGAGGAGAAAAAGGTCCAGCGCCCGAATCATAATTTTCCCAAGATTTGTCACCAAGCAGACATTAGTGTAGATTTAAGACCACCTTTCTGGACGAGCCTAACCTGTTCTTTGTTTGTAGTTCTCGTGAAATACGAGGTTTTCTCCCGACACGATATGCATTTACCGCAAGTAATCTCGCTTCAAGTGTGAGTCCACTTTTACGCTTCACTTCACAAAAAGAAAAAAAGCAATGACTTTCGAGAAAAAAGGGAAAATTGCCGTTAGTCCTAAAAAACTGATCTCAGTTTTTAAAAAAAGTGTAAACCCTCTAAAACTTTTATTTTAAATATAATTTACGCCTTTTTTTATTTCACAACTTTATCATTTCTATTCTTTCTTTCCATCCAACTGAAATAGTGACAGTACGTAGATCGCTATCGTTTTAAAAGCAGTAATCAGATAAATTCCCTATAAACTCCACAAATTCCCTTTGACACATTAACGTTGCAATTTTAGGATTGCAAGATAGTGGTTGAAAGGTCAGTAGATCGATAATTCGATTTCTACATATAACAGAAGAATACCAATGTCATTAGCCTTAATAGAAACAGAATCATGCACTATAATCTACGAGCATAATTTTATATCTTTCAGCAAAATCTAAATTTTTCCTTCTGTGTAGTTTACAAGCAAACAATGTGTCATCAGTTACGTGTTGACTTCGAAGAAAATCGGTTTATATTTTTCTTGTACAAAAAATATTCTTGGATAAAAAATATATAATACGAGCAACATTAAAACAAAATTCTCACCATGATACTCAAAGTAAAACTCAGTAGCATTCTTGTTCTTTTAGTTATCATTACCAATGCTCAAGAAGTGTCCAGCAAGTCCAAATGGGTTAGTCGCATTGTAAAATACATCAAGCAAAATTTAAAAGTTTTTCAAACGGTGTTGATTGTCGATGAAGAAGAAATTGTTCCCAATCTCAGGATTACAGAAATCATACAACAAATCCAGGAAAATATCCCAACTCAGGTGATTAGTTTGAAGAATCGTACCCAAATTTTGGCACATAAACCATTCTACCAGAATCTTCAAACAGTGCCATTGTTCATCAGTATTCAATTTTTGGAAAGGAAACCGCGACATCCGACAATGAAAAACTTAACTGAATTTCTGATCAATGTATCAGCGATGCAAGTTCGACCGAAGTGTTTAATAATTGTTTTCTCTAAGGAGGAAACACATAACTATAGAAAGTTACTCAACTACATGTGGACAAAAAACTTCTTGGACTTCACAGTTCTAGAAATCTCAATAAAATCGAAGGCAGGTGACGATTTCTTCTGGACACGATACAGAAATACTGGAACAATCTACTTCTTTAATCCGTTCACAAATATCTATGAAAAGTTAAGATACACGAGGAAAAGCCAATTATTTCCCAATAAATTACAGGATTTGAATGGATATGAAATGAAGGTGGGATCTTTTCACTATCCACCGGATGTTTACCTACATCGCAATTCATCAGGATATCCTACTAACATTACTGGGCCAGATGCTTTAGTTTCGAAGACCCTTGCGAAGAAGATGAACTTCATATTATCAGAAGCTCCATCTGAAGAGGAATGGTATGGTCGTTGGGATTGTGATGACAAAAACAATTCTACTGGATTGGCGTATTTGCTTTGGAACAATAAAATTCGGTTCATCATCAATCCCGGAGGTAACATGCCGAATTGCGAGGGAACAACTATGGCCGTAAAAAAAAGTGGATTACTGCCAATTTGTGCTTTGGTACCAATTATGAATACCGAGAATAAATCTTGGTCACTCTCAACGAAATGGATTTACTTGGTCCTCTTGCTTTTAATCATCTACATCGCCACTAATTTGCTAAAATTCGAAAAGGAAGTTTGGCCATGGATGGATATACTGCGGATGATGTTAGGATTTACAGTTCCCCAAGAGCCGAACAATTTCTCTGAAAGAATCATATTTATCACGATTCTTATTGGATGTACGATATTCTCTCCGAATATCATTGCAATGCTAACAGATATGAATCTGACGATGAAATCACAGACGACTATGGATACCTTGGAAGAATTGAATAACTCAGATCTAACTCCGATGACGCAAGAAAACTTTGCTCTCAGTCTGATGCGATCAAATGATCCGATTAATGTAGCTTTGATCAAAAAGACTAAAATTATTGCGGATGTCCAAAAACAATGTACAGACATGTTATTGCCGGACATGAATGTTGCTTGCATTCTCAGAGAACCAATAGCACAGATGTTAATCCAGAAAAATGTAGATGCTAACGGAAAGCCTCGTATGACGATCATCAGTGAATACTTATCAGTTGTAGCAAGAGCTGTACATTTTGAACCAAATTCGCCATTTGTTTTAGCTATGGATAGATCAACAACAAGGTTGGTAGAAGCTGGGCTCTACGATCTATGGAAGAAGCAGGTTTTACCTCCTCCAAGGAAGGTGAATGATTGGGAAAATGATCTCGAATCAGTCAGTATGCTTACTTCACTTATTTTCTTTCTCGCTACTGGATGTGGACTTTCAATTCTGATTTTTATTTGTGAATTACTCTCAAAATACATCCAGGAACGGTATCCACAGATGTGTATTGTTCTGTACACGAGGAAATTCCTAAATCGATAGCTCAAGTAACTTTTTTTAGAATCAACAAGAAGTTTTCGCAAAGATGTAAGATTGTTTGAATAAAAATACGTACGTTTAATTCAATAATGGGTTGTTATTCTTTAAAATGTATTATGGAACTGAAGTTCGCAATGTTTACGACAATGAATTTTTTTTTTGTAAAAAGCACGAGACCTAAAATTTTATTGTTTTAAATGGTTCCATTTAATGTCTAAAGAAGTCCAAAAAAGTTTCATCTACTTACGCCTCTAGGATCACCCCCAAGATCAACCCCTAAGCACAAAAAAAATCTTTATTAATCCTCTAACTTCGAGAACTAAAATTTTATGGTGATCCTACAGAGATAGGTGGATGAAACTTTTTTAAACATCTTTGGACGTTAAATGGAACCAATTAAAACAATAAAATTATCGGTCTCGAAGTTAGGGAATTTATAATGATATTTTTTGTGTTTAGGGGTTGATTTTATGAGGCTGAAGTTGGCAACGTTCACGATAAATGAAAATGAAAATTTTTTTTTTTTTCTAAAACATACAAGATCCAAAATTTTCTGATGGTCGAGTTGTCAACCCCTCGGTTGTATATAAAAAAGATTTCATTACTCGTGTCATCGTCCCCGATTTAAACATAGGCCGCCTTGAGGTCGGATTCAGCCGAATAAAATCAAAGACGCACTTCCCGCATTCTACGACGGATTATCGATCCGACAATAATGAGTGGTGGCATTCCCAGTCACATTTTGAAATATACATTACGCAGAGATTACGTTTATGCATGCAGGAAAGGCACTCGGTTTATTTTTCTTTGATATCCCCGCTTCGATCCTCTCCACAACCCCTTTTTGTTTTCCCTCCCAATCTCTTTGCTTTAAGGCACCGCGGAGAGAGCATCTTCAACGCATTGGATGAGATTTGAATAAAAATATATATCTCGAGTCGCTTCGCGCGAAGGGCAACTTGCTAGCTACTTTTTACAACTGTGCTACAGCCTCATTAAATATGTATAGACTCGCGCCTCCCCAGACTCGTCCGCCGTTTTCCACCCCCGTACCGATAATAGAGAACACCGTGAATGATTACACGAGACATATGTTTTACAAATTATGACCGAAAGAGGGTTTGAAAGAGGGTAACGTGTTTTTTATATCCCTAATTTATTGCAGGTGAAACAAAGAAAGCGAGAATATTTTTTCATGCGTGATTTAGAAAGTTGGAAAGACTTCAGAGAGAGTTGATAGGAAAACAGTTGTCAACGGTTCAATTCTGAATTAAGGGACATTGATATTTACTTACTACTTTAATTTTTTAAAGTATGACAAGTTAATTGCCAAATTATTTACCGAGTACTAGGTATTTGAGGGGATTAACATTTTTTTAAAAGGATTTCGTAAGAATTAGAAAGTATTGAAAGTAATAAAAATATGAAAAGATAATGCTCTTCAAAGGAATGTAATTGTAGGTTTTGAACCTAACGTGGGGGGGGGACTACCCAACAGTAGATAATGATTAACAGTAGATAATCCTTATTAACTGGAAAACTAGCCAAGAATCTTGATTGATTCTTTTGGTATACAATTTAAGCACTGATAATGCCCTGACAGACTAATTTTCGTTGAAAAAGTATCATTGATTATTGTGTGAAAGTGTGAAAGATTAATGAACAATATGTGTATGACAAAAAGTGCTGAATTTTTATTATTTATAAATATTTCAGGACTTTTTATTTGACACGAAAAAAGTGTCAAAATTTTAGTTGCTGTGATTTTTCGCAAAAAAGAGATAGTTTTATTCAGCAAACTAATTTCGGATCTTCCCGGTCGTAAAAAATTCACTGTCGTTTCCCGGTTTCCTGGTCCATTGATCATCTTCTTATTTCTAAATCTCAGATCAGTTTATATTCCAAATTACTTCTCATACTAAGATTGTACACCCTGCAATTACACCCTTCAATTTCAACATCATAAAACATGCACAGGCCATAAACCAATCAGTTTCAATTACGAAGACACCCAGAGACTTAACAAAAAAAAAGTTTTCTCGAGCGAGAATACAAATGCATCGAATCGGCATTAATTGCTGTCGAGTGGGAGAAATCGCGAGCTTAAGACAAGCTCACTTAAAAGCCCCATCGCTTCGAGTGCCCTGATTCTTTATTAAGATAGAATGTCAGTGGCGGTTTCATTTCTTCGTGGAACAAATGGCTCGCGAGTTATCACCCACCCTGGTACACAGATGCAGGGGAAGGGGGAAGAGACTGGAAGCGAATACAACCCTCCCATTTAAAAAATGTAAATTTGTTAATGCAGTGGTACTGTGAAAAAGGGAGGGGGAGCTATGGCGTAGGCGGGGTGCGAAAATTTGTTCTTTCGTCCCTCTTCAACTTCGTTCCACGCACCCTATTACCTGAGACTATTATCCAATACAAAAAATCAAATAAAGTATGCTAAGTTACGCTCCGAAGACTTTGGGGAGTCAATACTGCCTTGGGGTCGCCGAACATATTTTTTTTGGAGATGTTCCCCCAACCAGAACACCAACATCCATTGCCGATCCTTCAGTTAACCCTATAAGCATTTCTAACGCTCCCCATTAACTTTCTTTGGGATATTAAGGTGTTCAGGAAGTTAGCAACGCCAACTTTAAATTTCGATAAAATAAAAAGTGTACTGAATTCTGTCAGATTATTGAAAAAAACAATATTTAAAAAAAATCAACGCACCATTTTGTGTTTTTGACAAAACAAAACTTGTTCTAGGAACTGCTTGCTATGCATACTATAGTGCTGCAAATATGAAAACAAAATCTTAAACCATTTTCGAAAAAAAGCGATTCAAAGAAAACTAAAAAGAAAAAAAAAATGATAAATTTCAGAATTTTGAAAAACGAAAACTTTTGTATAATTATTATAATTACCTATCTCTAATAACAATTTTCACTAAGATTTTTTTCGAAATTTGAAATTGGCGTAGCCAACTTCCTGGACATGATCTTTAGTTCACCAGATTTTCAAAAAAGTATTTTTCTTTTCTTAGCTTTAAAGAAAGGTTTATATTGGACAATTTTTAAATCCAGAAACTAAAAAATAAACCAAACTCTTATTTCATTTATATGTTTACTAATTTTTACAATTATCCCTTCAAATAGCCACTTTTAAATCATGTATACTCTTTTTATGTTTGATTTCGATTATAACAACTAGAGCAAGATGAAGGCTTATTGCAAATATTTGCGGATTGATGTAAACAAACTTGAAATTATCTTTTTATGAACTTGTCTGCAACTTACAGTAATTTATAATTTTATCGACTAGTTGCTTCAACCTTCCAAAATTGAATTTTGTATTATCCACTATAATAAAGGCCTTAAAATGAATTGTAATGAATTCGTTGTTAATTTCGGACTCGGAAGTACGTGTTGTGGAATCAGAGACACTCGAGATTTCTCACGCCAAGGTCCCGCGTAATTGTAGCTACATACATAATGAAACATTTTAGCTTCGGTAGATACAAGAAAACTCGTTTCGATTGAGGGACACACTTTCGTTGTGGCAAGAAATACCCTAACAAAAGAAGAACCACTCCTCGCGCCTAACTTAAAAGCAGTAGGTAGGCTTTTTTAACATCTTTCGTCAAATCGTCACGGACCGATTGCTTAGCGCAGAAAAAATGTGTGTATGTAAGTACGTCGAGATTCGATTCTAGGAGTTTCTATAGCCTCATTAATATACATTGGGTTTACTAATACCTTTTTTTTTTCATTACAACACTCATAACATAGCGAGGAGCTAGAGAGTTCTTATCTTTCTTAAAATCGGAATCATGTTGCCAAAATCTCTCTTCGTGAACTTAAACAACTTTTCTAAAAATCTTAAAAGTTGAAAGACTATCTCTGCAGCTATGAAAACAACGCAGAGAATAATAATACAGACACGAATTGCTAGAGTCAATATACGCATTCCTGCATTTAGATTCGAGAATGTATGGGGACAAGAGCTCCATGTCTATACTCATAATAGGCACCTGTATGATAAGTTATCCGCAAGCATGAAACGCGAAAAGTGGTGGAAGGTGGAAGATGGTCAAAGGGTCAGGACCCCCTAGGAATTGCAGATTCGTGACTGTCGTTAGACGTACAATTTTATTATCAAGGCACGACTTGATAAATTCATTAATTCCCTTAAACATAAATTGCACAACATTTCTCCCCAAAATATATATGTATCTCAAGATGAATTAGAAGCACGAGAATGAATGAAGTACGAGAAGTACAAACTTTCTGCAAAGGGTCTACATATAGTCATAAAACGGTTTTGGAAACATTTTTAAAAGGAAAGATTTGTTTCTTTTTTTTTTTTTTAGTAGAAAGAAGAAAATGAGCAGTAGATATGGATTTGAGTTGTTCCTACGCCCCTGAAACATACAAGGCCAAGATTCACAGACTAACTGTTTTCTTACCTCGAAGACATCTCACATGTAACTACACACACACTACATTGATTTCGCAGCAAAACCAATTGGATCCTACCACAAGCGAGCACTGGCCGAATCGAGTTTTTACAGGGAAGCTTTGGCACGTGCGATGTCATACCTGACCAAATCTCGCGCACTCGCAAAAAGTGGTTGAGGAGATGTCCAAAAATAAGTTCCCTCGATTTTTTTGCAGGATCTTTTCCTTGCTAATTAAGAGAAGAGTGCAGTCATTTTCCAGAAAAAAGTCGACTTTTTTAATGAAAAAATTCAAGTGACGGTAGAAAAGACTGAGAATCAAATGTGATTCAATCGGATTCAAAGAGGTTTGTTACAAAGAAGTTGCGGTTACCTGCCAATTGGATTATAATCTGCAAGTGTAATTTAATTAACTCTTTGTTTCGAATTGATTAATCCTACTCTAAATTCTATTTACTTTCAGAAAAATTACCCGTGCAGAAATTATAAAAATATTTTTAAAAAATTATTGCAAAAATCGATCAGAAAATGATCATACATTATTCCTGAATTTTTCATAATTTTTATTCAACGGTATGAAAGAAACTTGTAATGTCTATTGTTATTTTTATTCGAAACAATATTTTTGGATAAAATATAGAATTGGGAAAAAAATCTTTCGTTCATTTGAACGTTCAAAAGTTTTGATAAATATTGTTTTTTAACCTTGATAGAGTATTGACCAGTTTTCCCTCCGTAGGCGTTTTCCAGTTCAGGAGCACATTATAACTAGGGAAAACTGGCCAGGGCCCCATCAGGACCTCATCAAAATTTCTGCGCGGGTGATTGTAAATTCCCACGCAGCCCGATCTCGATAAAATGATTACATACGAAAAATAACGACCGTTTGAAATAATCCTGATTATAAAAAACAGCACTTTCCATTCCCAAGAAAAACTTGAGGTGTTAAATAAAATCTTTTCTGATTGCAAACACCCTCAAGGCAATACCACACCAGTTTTCGCAGAAATCGTTCTCTTTAAGTGGAAATTTATAAGTAGACAATGTATAAACTAGAATTCAGACGCTGGATCGTTAAACGTGTTCGTTTCTTGAAATTAAATTAATTTATTTATCATTTGAGCACTCCAACTGTTTTTATATTATAAGCTACATCGCGTCCGGTCGTTTTATGTATACTGGACTGACAGACAAATTAATCGACAGTTTATAAAGAAGGGAAAGAGCGTTGATTATTATAAGTTAAAAATAAGCTTTAATTAGCAGAGCGTCGTGACTCACATTGATTCTAGATTGGGGCTAGACTTGGCAGACAATCACTCGATTTACGGGCTTAATTGGAATCGACGATAAGTACTCGATCTTGATTGATTTATTAGAAGAAATCCTACTGGGTGTTCAGGGGAGTCGAATCTTTACGATCCTGGGCAAAGAAAAAGGTTTACACTCAGAAAACAGTTACTAGCAATAAGCAATACTTATTTATGATCTCTGTCTACGAAATAGGACATTTATTCCTTCAAATGAATTATTCATCTCGAAAAAATGTGGAAAATAATATTTGCGATTAATATTACCTTCAGGAACGATTAGGATTTCAGTCGATTTTTTTAATTGGGAGAAACTTTTCTGGTGTATGAATTAGTCGGGCTAATAACAATTAGTGTAATCTCTAAACTGGAAAATTAGAAGGTCTAGTGATATATTATTTAAAGAGAGTATATGCAAAATCGAAATACATCCTATATTCTAAATCCTTGGAGCAATCTCGAGATAAGTAGCTCTTCATTGAAAGGCAACCTTTTACGGATCGAAGTGCTAGACTGACTTAAGTACGTCACACATTTGGATCGAGAAAGTGAATCTTTAATGCTGCACTATAAGATTTATGGGGGAATAGTTTCTTCATCCTATTTTTAGACTATTTCAATTTATATATTACATTATAATATTATGCTATCAGTCTAATTTGAAGTAAATATATTTAATTCAAATTAGATTGATATGAAAAATTGTTTAGAAAAATCTAGTTTCTAAACCTTTTTCCTAACCGCTTTTCTCACCCTTTTTGCAAACCCAATTTTTCATGACTGACAAATTCTAAACGTTCAAATGAACGAATTTTTGTATTGATTGTATTTTAAACTAGAATCAGTTTTAAAATATTGATACGTTTGTATTGAAAATAATTCGCTATGAAAGAAACTAGTACTGCGTATTGTTATTTATAGTTGGAACAATATTTCTGGATAAAATAGAATTGAGAAAAAATATTTCGTTCATTTGAACGTTCAAAACTTCTGGCACATAATTTTTCAATTGCCTTAATTTAAACTACTTTTCCAAATAGGTTTTTGCATATCCCCTTTCCAAACCACTTTTCCCACTTTTGTGCTACCTCTTTTTTCAATCGCCTTTTTTCAAACCTCTTTTCCAAATCCCCTATCACACCCCCTTTATCCCCTTCCAACCCCCTTAATATAACATCAGAGTGTTTACTAAATTTTGCCCACGAAATTCTCGGACAATTCCCGCATTTTTCCGTAAGCATTTATTCGGGAATTTTATTTTTCGGTAATTTTTAGTCGTCCTATTTATTTGAAACGCTTATAAATTAATACCATGCACCAATCAGATGTATACCAATCAGTACTGTATACAATCTTAGTCAGTGTCATTTATTGAAATAAAATGAAACGCCCCGCTTCAAAAATAAAATCTAGGACAATTCCCGGATTTTCTTGGAATGTTTTCAATTCCCGGATTTCCTTAAATTCCCCCACAGTAGAGACCCTGGAACATAATCGACTCCGAGGACCTTCTGAGCAATTCATCTATTACAAAAATGAGAAGAACATGTGCAACCAACGAAAATGAGATAGTTTGCAATTTTTGAATGGTAGTGTAAATTTGACCTTGAAATCTGAAGTCGAAAAGCATTGATCTGAGTATGAATAGGAGCAGGTAGTTCGGAGGGGGCTTGAGTTTGGACAGATTTAAACATACGGGGCCAGTGACACCAGTGCGGGGGAATCTCGTCGGATGATCTTTAGCTGAACGTAACCGCAATGTCCGCCTTGAGCGAGGAGGAAGGATCGACGAAGGAGCATCCGACCAGATCGGACCTGAGAGCACAGGGCCGCGGGCGAGTTGTATAATATGAGCGCACCGCGCCGAAGTTTCGGCAGGCTATAATCAATTCTGATTGCAGTCCAGAATCGCTGCAGCGCGATCCACTCCCCGATATAGTCGAGAAAAAAGTCCGCGCGCTTCCAACTACCGGCCAGGCTGGCTCACTCGCCTGCCTGGCATGTCCTTCCTTTCCCTCCTGTGCTTTAATCGACGAAAGAGGGTGGAAGAGAAGGAGAGATCAACTTCCACAAAGATCAACTTCTACAAAGATCAACTTCCACAATGATCATCTTCCACAATAATAATTTTCCAGAATGATAGACAAAGTAAAAGATAAAAAGAGATAAAGCTTAGGAAAAGCGTGCGAATTACAGAGAAACTTTAACATGAAAATTAAATTTTTTTGTAATAAATACTGCATATAAATAAAAACAAAATGAGAAAATAAAGTCGGGAGATACGAAAGTGGATGGAAAGATATGCCTTATCGGTTGACATAAGTCAAGAACGGGATGAGAATTATAAATAAGGAGTACAACCAGTACCAATCAGTGAATACGTGAAACGAGGGGAGGTTTCAGAAGAAAAAAGGAGAGAATTGATTTCTGCTAATAAGAGCCTGTGGGGCTTTTATGGATGGATGACATGAGGCGATTCACAAGACTCGAGGATGCATTACGAGGACAGATTACTACTTTCATATTGTTTCCAAGTATTGTTTCGAACCCTTTGAAGAAATAAATAGATAAGGTCTTACAAACTAGTGCTAATCATCTTCTAATATCTATCCTAAATTCTATATCCTCAGCCTTAATCTTCCATCAACCAAATCTAACATCGTTCTTGCCACGGATACTGATGATGTTTCTAAACCCGAAGAGGAAAGAGGATCCTTCGCCCGGGGTAAAAACAGAACCAAGTTATTTATCGGTTGGTCAGCAGCAGCCAGCCTGGCTCTGGGCGACCGCTTCTGCATCGGCTCCCGTTGAGTTCAGCATTTACCTCCCCTTTGCAGATATTCGTTTCATGCCTCGATGGCGTGATAACCTACTCCTAGATAAACACAGAAAGCACTAAACAAACATCTAAAACATCCACAACCCCTAATCATCTCAATTTATCTCAGATCCAACATCAGTCTTGGATTGCCGCAAACAACCTATCAATGCAAAGAGTCGATTTCTGCAGATGACACTATCTTACAACTGATCTTTGATTTGCTGCAAATGCTACAATCCTCAAGATCCCAGCAATTGCTAAGGATCTCTCCAAGATGATGGATGGCTTCTCAACTTTGGTCAAATCCTGTATTGTTTTTCTCTTCAAGAATTCGCATACGAGCAAGCATTGCAAACGTCAATTATATCAAACGATAGAAGAATGATTAATTAACGATGGTTTCGAAAATTATGACTATCGGAAAATCAGTGGAATATTTGCTCTTTCCCAAGCACTATCATGACAGACTTAAATCGCGTGGTTGGATCTCGCAGTGCACTAGAGTAGAAATAAATAGTGAGGTAGGATCATAAATCAACGTCTGGAGAGCTCAACAATTGACGAACCACGGATATCACCCGCAACTGAACACGTTGGTCGCGAGGAACGGCGGAAGAATGCATCCATTCGTCGCTGGACGCAGCCTTGATCCGCCGCATTCGTTTCTTACGATCCCTTGTATCCGCGCGTCCGGCCCCATTAGTAGTTGGCTGCCCCATCATTCAATAACGCTCCCGATGGCTTGCACACTGCGTGTCCGACAGTTCGCTTGTACGGATACCTATCATATACCGGGTGTCTCATCGGCACTCAAACCATCTGATCCCACCATATACCGGTCTATAATGCCGAAGTTTGCTCTCATCTAATAGATAAAAGTCGCCGTGTTGAACTCTTATTGAAATCAATGAATCTAATCCAAGGCACAACACAGGATACCAGTTCCCAGAAGGTCTGATCAGAATTAATACATCTGTTTAATGGCTTTGCACATCAGTCACTCAAGTCATCACAGTCTCATTCATCGACTGAGCCGACTATTTACATTAGCACCTCATAAATCTTTCATTCATGCAACCAACCGGAAGAACTGTGATTATTAAATTCCTTAACATCCAATACGTAATGAGCTTACGCTGCTACTTTATTTTCCACTTCTCTTGATGATGATTAGGTCATCCCATGTAAAAATATTCTACATAATTTCTATAGGAAAATGATTTTACAAAAATTACTACAATCTGTGTGTGTTACATCCCAAAAATTTTATAAATTTCAACGTAACACTTGGTGGCAGTGGTGGAATTATCACTTGTGTTATTCAAATAACATTAATTATTTAAAAATTTCAATTTCGAGTCTAAATGCTAAAATTCAAAATTTCAAAACAAGCACACAGGGCTTGTCTTAATTCTTTGAAACTTTTCTCTTCTTCTGGACCCCACTCTCTTAATCTGAATCAGTGGAATTTCACTGATTCTCAGCTATAAGTATACCACTGATTCAATTAGTGTATA
>JAUESH010000039.1:1766057-1796166 GCA_032275165.1 Synergus magnus
CAAATACGCTGATTGAATCAGTGGTATACTTATAGCTGAGAATCAGTGAAATTCCACTGATTCAGATTAAGAGAGCACTTGAATTCTATTCCTTTCTTTAAAAGATTTATCAAGGACTTAGCTTTTGCTGCAAAATCTTTAATAAATCTCCTATAACATCCGGCTACAACATATGTCCTGTTCCGTTGTACCAGTGATATTCAAAATTGGACTTATGGGACTACCTACACTTTGTCAATCATGGATTGAGTTTCAGGACGCATTAGCGATTCGCACAATTGGAGTGCTGGTTTTGGCCAGCATTGTGAATGAGCAACGAAGGAACGATTGTAGAATAAATGGCAGAATAGTCGGTTCCGGAGCCTGCGGCTATCATACGCAGAGTTGAGCGTTGACCGAGCGAATGAGTGACGAGGGTACTTAAGCTTAGGGCGGCAACAAGTGGCATTCAACGCGCTGTCAGCACCGCACACGACCTCTTTTCCTTCCTTGTTGCTTCATTCCCTCTCTCCCCTCACCCTTTGCAATCAGTCCATTTGACACCGCGAGCATAACGAACTTACTTAACCATAACATACTTCTCCAGATTTACCTTCCCATTATTTTTACAGCTCCCTCTATTAATCCGAGATCAACCATATTCACATTTCTCTAGATAGATTAATACCTCAGATACATTGGGATTGCATAATTCTTTTTCAGCTTCCAATTTCATACGTCGAGTGGCACGTCACTTAGGATCTCTCTATGCATCGATGTAGACTACGACATGTTCGCTTTCGAACGAAAAGGCCGAATTTGCCGAAGGAGATGCGGCTTCGAGCTGCACACGCGGCTGCCAGATAATTGATAGCGGAATGCTAATAACTGGGACGAGCTAGGAATTATAATAGGTTTCTTGCTGAGCCTGTGTCCTCAACTGCTGTCCCTGCCACCGAAAGCCGCTATCTGCCCTGTTTATCACACGAATCTCTAATGCGAGCGAAATAAATCACAACTCTTAAATCACTGATTGTTTGTGAACTCATGACGCTTGGTCATTTTTCTAATGATAAATTTTCCCTAAGATATTTGAAAAACGCAGTGAGGTTTGATTAATAATTTATATTGCAATGCGATGTGTAGATTTCTGAAAAGTTAGATTTGAAGAGTCCTCTCTTTTATCAAAGTACACATTCCTTCACTAAATATATTGACTCTAGCTAAATAGATAATTAAGCTGCACTTGTGCAAAATATGTCAAAACACATAAAGTAAAAATCATCACTTATCACCTTTTCAGAATTCAAACACTAAGAAAAAAGAGCCCTTGATTATTTAAATCACTAGTCTAACAAAGTTAACCATGAATCTGTTGTTAGATTCTACACCTATAACTCGGAAATTTCAATAGATGCTTGACGCTATGTTGAAGGGTAATTTGCTTAATATGTTTACGAAGATGCATCGCGATGGAAAAATGTATAAATGTCAATGAATAAATGGAGTTTCAGGACATAAATTACTATATTCACTTTTTAAAGAGATACACGACATTTATTTGATTAAATCAACTGGGATGAGTAAACTACTTAAGTTAATTTCAATAACGAGAAAAAATGAAGGAAAACTGGCTCAATTATTTCATTAACCATTTTATAAAACGAGGAGGATTAAACAAGAATTCTTTCTCTATAAGTTCCATCACATCCAATTATATTAATAACTTCACTGGCCATCGCGTTATGCATATTAGTGACTTATCTTGTTAAGCATCGCCAATTACGCGAGATCCCTGTGGCAAAGTTGAGTCGTATCTATGATTACCTCCTTCGGTTTAAAATATTTTAAATTTACACATTGTAAAGCAATGTATATACAGAGTTATAAATGAAGAATGCATCCCATAATTACTGTACAAACTTGTAATGCACTGCAATTTTCCATTTTATACAGCATGTATTTTTTCTTTCAAATTCCATTTTAAAAAAAGGTTCATTGTTAATAAAGTTTCCCCTGAAATAGGGTTCACTTGGCCAAGAACGAATTTAAAAGAAGCCCTAATTTTTACTCTGAATCCACAATTTTTAGATTGAAATCAAGATCTTATCACCTTGTCGCTTCCAATTAACATTTACTGACGAGGAGCATTTAACAAACTGATAAAAAAATTAATAGGTAGAAATTCTCGCCTAACTTCATTAATACGGCAGGTGGCATCTATTTATTATAAGCGTCGCAACAGTGTAAACCAGACCATTACCTGTGAGAAGTGCTTAACACTTCACACAGTTAACTCAGCGTGACGTTTAACTCCCGTTTAGACCTTTTTTTAATGATAAAGACCAGGTTCACTTCATCTGTTAGTTTCTCCGCCTTAAGTTTCTTCTAAACCATTTACAAAGTTTAAATTCGTAATCTAAAACTCGTTCATGCGTCTACCATAATTATTTTGATCGAATGGTTCGAATTATCGTTTGAAAAGAAATGATAATTAATTATATAATATGATGATAAACAATTTTCCATTTACAAAGTATTGGAACTGATTGAAAATGAAATAGGAATGAAAGGCTTGTCCTTGGCCTTGGGTATGATTCGAGTTGAGGTACTTCAAGATTAAAGAGTGAGCATAAAAATAGAGTAATGACTACAAGCTCTGGTCTTTTAAGCGAGCCATTGCAGATCGGTGTATTAAGTGGCCTGTGGCGTGTCTCACATGCCGCTGTAATCGGACGCATATTATGTATGATAATAATCGAACAACATGCTGACATAGTGACTAAATAGCATTTCTTTTATTATCGGAAGATTTCCCAAGGAAAGATCAACAGCTCTATGAGTCTATTCAGATTTCTAATAGCGCTAATAATAGAGAAAGTTTTTGTGATGATTGATAACAAAGTGTCAAACGAATATTTTGTAACCTAATTGGCGAGACAAACATTCCCCCTTCCTATCTAATTTCCAGTAATCAATATTAAGAGTTATTTATCGACTTTTCACCCCTACAATGTCATGTCTTACAAGACATGACACTTGAATCTTGTCATTGTAATAAATATTTGACAAAGATTATTCAGAGATATTCAATATGCTATCAGCCAATATAAATAAAAGAGATTGGACAGCTCTCCCTTCTTTTATACCTTCCGCCAATTCAGTTCCAAATCCAAACACCAAAATCGCTTTAGGCCTCTATAATTTGTACTTATTTTAATCAGCGAGACTAGGCCCGCGTATTTTGTCTTTAGACACTGAAATGACAATTCAAATTCGCGCGCCAAATTAATTGACCAATAAGGTTAGTGTACCACACATGAAGTTAGCTTTGTCCTTTTTAGAATAGAATAGAATAGTTTAAAAATATTTCTTACATCGTTAATTCCCAAGAAATTTCAAATGTTTGTCCCACAATTTGCCGCCCCCCTCCCACTCCTTCCAAAAATTTGCCGCCCTGGGCAGTTGCCCATAAGTGCCCATGCTTAAATCCGGCCCTGACCAAAAAATTTTCTATTCGACTAATCAATCAACTAAGAAACATCCAACATTCAACTATCCTTTCAGCCTTTATCTCGATTAATGGAAAGGTCTAAGACAACCCCTGAAGCAACAGTAAGAAATGCACCTTTTCTTTCTCAGAAAAATATTTGATTAAATAATCAGGAAAATGTAGACGAACCTGTAGTAAGGAAACGCTTGGGAAACGTGGAGATCCATGGGCATCGCGGGGTGGGTGGCCGCGTGGTGGGCCGGAGCCGGGGCGTAATCTCCGCCGGCAGAAAGAGGTGGTTGCATCATACCCGCTGCTGCAGCCGCATGGAAAGCCCCCCACGAAAATCCCGGGGCCCCCGGCATTGTCGGGGGATGCTCCAGTTCCAGGGCAGTTCTAGCTCCGGCGGCTGTACTTCCACCGCCGCTAGCACCACCGCCGGCGACGCCGCCGCCGCGGTGCATCAGCCACCCCTCCACAACGAATGCTGATTATCCTCTCGCGCACTAACTACAACTGCAGAAATCACTGAACCAGCCACTTATCAAAATAAAAAAAAACCCAACACGCACAATGACCTAAACCAACTTCTTTGGGAACCAATCCTTCCAGATTCCCCAATTCTTTGAGGAACCAACTTCAGGAACCAACCCCTTCAAGAAGCAAAACTTTTAGGAAGACGAAACCCTTTAGAGAGACCAAATTGCCCGAGTAGACCAATTTTTCTTCGTCACTACATACTCGCGCACTGGTACTCGAACTGGCCCGGGGCTCGGATCGCGGGCCTTCCGGCGAGGCCTGGTTTCGCGACAGCGAGATATCCTGGAGAACAGGTGTGTTCGCGAGATCGTCTTGTTGCGATCCGGAGCCGGACGGTGCCGGAGGTGAGTGGCGCAGCCTTTGGCTCGGCCATGAATGAGTCGCTCAGGATCGGATTGCCTCGCGGGGGCGGAGCTTCGGCCCACTCGACCACGTGACAAAGATCCCCCACCAGGATTGGCGCGCCGCCGCTTTAGCGGTTTCAGCGCCACTGTGTCCGTAGGTGCGAGGTAGAGATGTGCTACTATCACTACTACCAAGGTGGATACCTTTCCCCCATTCTTCCTCGGATACCAACACAAATGTCTGGCTTGCTAGCGACTGCTGATATGAACAGGTCGTGATGTCGCTGCCGGTACCACCGCTGCTGGGAGGTGAGAAGGCGGAGACCGCCGCCTCCACAAGAGAGGAGGACGGAGCGACGTTTGAGGGTTGCAATGAGGACGCGCAACCCCATGCGAAGAGGACGCGAAACACTTGTTGAGTTTCTGCGCGAAGATTCTAGTTCGTAAACTCATAAAGAGTTTTTAGGGTAGTTTGAAAGATTTGTTTATAGCGCTGTGTTGATACGATTGGGTTGAGTAGGTTAGAATTGGTTGCTCCTTTGTATATAAATTTGGCTTTAATTTGCGAAATGAGTTTCTACTAAAGGAACGAAGGATTCATTAGTTCTTGCTATGAATCTCCAAAATTTGAGAGGGTTTAGAATGATTAATATCGATCGACCTTCAAACGGACATACGAAAATATGTTATAAACATCACGATAACTTGCAAACGAGTTAAAAATATGACGAGAGTACTTAAATTCTTTAACTAATAATTAATTAATATTTTTATTAATTTACCTTGGAAAAACCTAAGGTAAATATATCCAAGGTCCAAAATCATCAAACGCTTCTTCAGTTGAGTAGACTGCGTATTTCTTGAAGATCATTTCATCGTAATCCTCCGATGGTAGCACGAAATACACTTCAGATTAAGATTAATTAGTTCATTTTCACTCGACAAAAAAAAGTTCGGCAAGTTTCTTTAGATATTTTCGATTAGAAATTCGAAAAAATTTTCAGGGTGTTTAGCTTTCTCTATAACAAACCTCTAAATTCTTTTTATCAAAAAACTTTCTAGGTTTTCCAAACCAGAAAATTAAATTTTTCCTGGTTAAACTTTTAGCATATCTAATCAAATAACCTATTGTAACATAAATAATGCTAATAATTAATTAGGGTATTGCTGCAATACCTTGCCAAACAAAAAGTGATTCGAATTTAATTCATAAATACTCAAATCTAAATTCCCATTTCATTCTTCAAATGAATTGGAAATACTCCGTTCCCCTTTTATTTTACTAATAATCCGAGGAATAAGGATAAATAGACTGAGTGTAATTTTGAATTTTGAAGTTAATTTGACTTTCAATATATGAAGATTGACATAGAAGAAATCCAAAACTTTAATATCGACAATTTTTAAATTGGAATTGTAAAATTCTATCCTTAAAAATAAGAAAATTTAGCATATTTTAAGGTTTTGAAGGTCGCTAGACACCCTGTAATATTAATTTATTTATTTCTACTCGAAAAGAGATAAGTCCGGCACTTTTCTTTTAAGATTTTCGGTCAAAAATCCCAAAAATGATTCCATTCCAGTTTTATTCTGTAATTATTGCGAATCTGTTTTAAATCAAGATTTGACAAAAGCCACATGAATAACCCCGCACTGTTATTCGCTGCTCCTTTCCCTGTAAAAAAAAAAAAGAAAATAATATTCAATTAATAGATTACATATCAATTTTTCATTTTTAAATTTGACTATTTTAATATTTTCTGTTGACGCCATAATTAATATTTTTTGTTTTTATATTATATTCAATACAATATAATTAATAAAATAAGCGTTTAAGATTCCTATTTTTATTCCATCAAAGATTAAAATTTTAAAAATTTGAAGGATATTCTTTAATACAAAAATACCTTTATGTGAACAAAATCCATAAATTTGATAAATAAAAATGAATGATAATCAATATTTTGTATTTCTGTCTCACAACCACCTCACAACTTTGGCATTCATAATATTTATTAAAGTCATCAATATAAATTGCCGCTATTTCCATATTATTTTATTCTAACCTCACTTTGTTTACACTTTTGCCAATATTTTGACCTTGACAAAAATATGTCTAGCAGGCGTTTATAGGTTACTTTTTTCTAAAGAAGAAGTTGAAGAAGTATCGAAAAGCAAAATAATAATAGAATTTAGACTCACAGTGAATAGAAAACTACGAAAACGTAAGACACAAAAATCGATACTTTGACTACTTCGTGCTTTAATCATAAATTCTCACTACGCCTTTTAGTTTTTTTCAATGTGAAATTACTCACATTTTTTCAGGAAGGGCTTTTTCCCAAGGCTTTGTATTTCGATAATAACAATATTTATCCGTCAAAATGATAATAAAAAGTAACACAAGCGTTTAATTTACTAAAAACCTTAACAACAATCAACACCCGACCGTGAATCGCGAACAATTAACTGAGCAGTGAACGTGAACCTACTTAACCAAATCTAAGAAGGGTCATACGTCATCAGGCCAATTAAAACTGCGATCCAAAATCTTTGAGCCCTGATTGGTTAGATTCAAAAATTTCGAGAACATTCTGTAATAGAATATCTTATGTTGAAAATTTACAATTTTGTGAAATAAAATATAAAAATGAATGATAATCAATATTGCTTTTGTATTCCTCCTTCACAGATTTGATATTTATAATATTTATTGACATTCTGCTGCTATTTTGAAATTATTTCATTCTAACCTTACTTTGTTTACAATTTCGCAAACATCTTTACTTTGATAAAAAAATATGTCTATCAGGTGTTATAGTTCACTTTTTCTATAAAAAAGTTGAAAAAGTATCGCAGAGTAAAATAATACTAGTATTTGGAGTCTTACTTATTAGAAAATTATAAAAATTAACGACACAAAAATCGATATTTTGACCCTAAATTCTCATTGCACCGTTTACTTTCTTGAGTGTGTATGTGAAGGAAATTACTCACCATTTTTCAGAAAGGACGTTTTCCCAAGGCTTTGGATTTCATTAAAAACGATATTTATCCGTCAAAACGAATATAAAAAGTAACACTCATGTTTATTTGACTAAAAAACCTAACAAAAATCAACAACCGACCCCTAATCGTCAACAAGTCAACAACAAACCGAACCTACCCAGTGATCTCAAAAGTGGCCCCCTGCGCGCGCAGCACATGTTGGCTTCCCACCGGAGAAATGCTGCCATTGGTCAAAATTTGGCGCGCGATTTAAAATCGAATTAATTTAATTCAATTTTGAATCGCGCGCCAAATGTTGACCAATGGCAGCATTTCTCCGATGGTAAGCCAAAATGTGCTGCGCGCGCAGAGGGTCACTTTTGAGATCACTGAACCTACCTAATCAAATCTGAGAAACGTCATCAGACCAATCAAGCGTGCGTTAAGGATTTCGAACATCAGATTCAAAAATAAATTCTATTGTTGACAAATTTTAAAAACGAAATTCTTTTCTTTACATAGATTTGATACGACTATCAGCAAAAATGATCGATGGAGAATTGACATCAAAATATTCGATAATCTAATTGAGGTTAGGTTCTTTTTTATAAATAAATTAAAATTCATAATAAAAGTTGTAGTTGTGAAAATTTATAACAGTGAAAGAAAATAAGTTGTAATCGTATCGAATCGGCACAAGAAAATAAATGCTTTTTCATATAATTTAATCTAATAATTTATAATATAATATTTAAATACTAATAAAAAAAAAGTATAATTAATTAACCTAATCTTACAGTCATATTAACTTAATGAATAGAAAAGGAAAAATTACTCCGAGTAGAAAAAAATCTCATATTGTCAGACGCAGTAGTTGTGTCTGACCAAAATTGAATGTTACCACTGCTCTGAATAATTTCATTTCTAATCAGAACTTTCATTAATTCTATTCTCTTCAAAATTTTTCAAAATTAAATAAAAAATGAAGATACAATTAAATACAACATAAAAAATTGATTCTAAGTAAATTTAACTCTTTATGAATCTCTTCTATAAATAAAATTAAATAAAACCGTAATAAAAAAATTACAATATATAATAATAATAACACACCCAGGATAACTTTTTTTTAATTAGAAAATGCAACGAAGTAGTCATCCCCTCAAGATCCAGAATAATAAAAAATGTTTCCACGTTTATACATCTACAGTTTAACCGTTGACTATTAAATCACCCTCGGGCAGGGGAAAGTGGGGGGGGGTGTCTCCCAAGATTGTAACGGCGCTACAATAAAAAATTTAATCAAAATGCCCTCTTGGTAATTTACAGCCCCGAACTCTCAACCCTTTCCTCTTCATGAAGCGAGAACTAGGGAAAGCAGGAAGGCGATCCTCGCTTACTTAAGTACAAGACTTGAGGAGGTGAGGGCAAGTGGTGCAGGGCTGAAGAACCCCCCAGGAGTCGTAGAGAGGCATGATGTGGCCCATTTACTCACCAGGGGGTCTTCCCCATAAAAATAATACCTCTTGTCTTCACTCATTTGCCAGCCTTAAAGTTCTTCAACCCCAACTCACCCCCTCCCCCCACCTTTTCATAATCCCCATTCTCTATCAAGTGACTTTTCACTGGACAAGTTTTCAAGCGGTGGCCCTTAGTAGTCGTAAATTACAAATTAGAGCTCTAAAGTTTCCCCATTAGCGACAACAAGACCCCCAGGTAACAAACTTATAATGACCGAGATGGATTAAATCGTCGATCGATTCTAGAAATGACTATTTAAGTCGATATTTGCTTCCTGATAAGAGGACTGAAACTTTGGAAGTTTAAAAAATGTGGTACTTTTTTATTTTTCAAATTTTGACGTTAGATTTTTAATTTTTTGTTTTACGCAAAAAGTATTAAACGTAAAGATTTTTACGCTCTATAGACATACTTCCATTGCGAAAAAGAGCTTATCTACAGAGCGAAAAGATACCCAATTCTAATATTTTTTCAGTAGAACGAGGAAATGGAATATTGAAGATAGAACTTGAACCCAACAACAAAGCAACCCTGGAACTGCAACAAAGTATTGATGATGGGTGTTCTAAAGAATATAATATCAGAGCGACGAGGCCGAATCCATTAAGTGAAGTCCTACAAAATATTCGGCTACAGTGGTCTACCTGTCGGTACAGGTGTGAGTCGTAATAACATAGCGGCTGTGCCCTTTGACCTCTAGTACCCCCGCCTTCATTCTGACTTCACTAAAGCCGCTACAATCCACCTCGGGAACGCCGCAATCATCTTTCCTATGTATCAATCGCTGGAGAATCATTATTGCTGAAATGGTCGGCATTACACTCTTGAGATCAAGCTTAACTACCTTAAGTACTCTTAACCCCGAGCCACTCGATTCTCCATTCAAATGTCGCTTTATTCCACTTTCAATACTCCAGTCTCTGCAAATTAAAAAAAGAAACTTAGAATTGATTCAAAAACAAACTTGAAAAATGCCTAACAATTTAAACCTTTGTACAATTTTATTCAATATTATCTTTAAATCAAGTTTGCAAAAATGGTTAATTATCCATTTTCAATTACCAATTACATAAAAGAAATTGTAATTATCCTCAAAATAATTAATAATTACACAAGAAAATTGTAATTATACTCGAAATATAATTTTAAAATAATTAATTAGATATAAATTAATTTTGAGTATAATTACAATTTTTCTATGTAATTATTAATTACTCTAGTAATGTGATTACAAATGTAATTAATTAGTTGCAACCCTGCTTTAAATGACTTTTTCTTAATATTAAAATAAGGGAAGGAATGTTTCTAATAAAACGCAAAACTTTTTCTGAAACAAATTTTATTACCATGCGTTTCCAAAACACATCGCGGCATTCCTTAAGAGGAAAAACGTAACCGAATCTAATGGTATGTTAGTAATCGTATCCTGTTATCGAAAAAACTAACGCAAATAAAAATGATCTTGATGATGATGAATGAAGATAGATGAATGAAAAACGACTCCTACAATGTAGGGATGAAGCATGCAAATCTGAAAATATAGGCATGATACCATTGACGCAAATCGAAATGAACGATTTGAGCAGTCGACAAACCTCAAATTTTTATGGACTATTTAAACGAAAAATCGCTCATTTTACTCTCATTACACACCGAGAAAAAATCAACTGGCCAAAACATAATTTCCCTTCACTCAATTTAATTACTAGCCTAATCTACGTTAAAAAATCTTAATTGTAAATAAAATTTGGCGTCAGTTAGATTTTTTCTCTAGGCTAACCAACACCTCTTCTCACAAATATGAAATTTTAAACACAAGAGTCCTATTTTTTCCTTTTTTTATAAAAAAAAAAAAATAGGCATCTTGCATCCGGAAAAAAATGTTTTTTTCCTTACAAGTCGTTCATCGTAGAAAGAGTCGCGAAATTGCGAAGCAAAATGGCCATATTTTGTAAATTGATATCAAAAGTTCTAATACGAAATTTATTAAATTTCCTTCTCAATTTCGCAAACTCTTTTAATCTCTTACAAGGAAACATATAAAGGTGTACCTCTCCGATTTTAATAAAACTTATATATCGTCCGAAAAACACTTTTAAGGTGTAAAAACAACCCTAATAAATGGAATATAGAGGTAGTTTGCCCCCTAAAGGGAGTTTTTCAAAAAAATGTTAGTTTTTATAATGCAAATTTTTAAAAAATGGCAGTTTAAAAAAAAATAGAAACAGCAACCCCCGATGGAAAAAATACCAAGCACAAATTTACAATTCAACACATATAGGTTTTAAATAACATACAATTGATTTGACTAAAAAGTATTTGCTAGTTTACGATAAAATTAATACAAGTAATTTTTAGAAGTAAACTTTAGGGGTTGTTTTTACCCCTTAGAAATGTTTTTCGTATGATAAAAAAAAATCTGTCGCTTAGTCTTTGATGCCCTACATAAGTTTCATCAAAATCGAAAAGTGATACCTCTACATATTTCCTTGTTAGTCACAAATCACTCTATTGAGCACATTTTTTCCACTGATTGTCGTGGGTTAATTCAGAAATTGTCGCAAAGTCGTGGCAGTATCAAAATACTTCGAAATTCGATTCCACCTAATCCAATTCGCGAACGAGTAAGCGTCGTCGAAATGGCGAAGCGATTTTAATTGGCGGAATCTATTCTCTCTTTCAAATGGCAAAATTGTCCCCGCAGGGAAAAATTCGTCGCCATAATCTATCGAACTTGAATTGCCCGAGGCAATTCGATTTTAGAATATCACTAGCAATTGTACATTTTTTACAGGATTACCTACTGCAATCAAATCATCGAAAGTTTTTACACGCTTAATCCGCTCTTCACGGTTTACGACTAATCTCTCTCTTTTTTTCTTTTTTATATTTTCTCAAGTGGAAACACCACCAGTTATTTTCGATATAAAAAAAAACGCATGCAAATTATAGCTATGCAATATTATTAACGTGGCAACGCTAATTTTCTCGAAAAGAAACATCTAACATTCATTTCGATTCAAATCATCAATAATTCAATTTTTTAAGTCGAGAAACAATCCTTGAGGATTTGAGTCGAAATTGAAGTAACAATCTTGCTGCGTATTATGATTTTCATTATTAAATATATAATATATAGATATATACTCTTATTCTCAGGTACTTTATACACATTATCATGATTATTTTATAAGGCAGGTGCTGTCACCCACGTCCAATAAAACTGACGATATTTTTTCTCGTCAGTTAAAAAAAATGGACTTTGGGTTACTTAGGCTGAAGTAATATGATAATGCTAGGCTTTACAGTAATCTGTCTTTTCAGTTTGTAGAACATCGACCTTTTGTCAAAATACTTTTTCAAGTATGTAGATTTTCCCTAGGATTAGGTTTCCTAAGCTCAAGATCTTAAAATATATTTTACATATATGTATAACATATATTAATTCCTATACTGAAAGTTTGTAACACGTATAGCTTATCCTACGATTTCAATTTTAAGGAACATCACACAAACACTTTTTTTTTGTGGTACATTCACTAAAATTTGGTTAATCGTATACAACTCGGTAAATAAGTACTCGAGATACGAAAATCTGCTGGGTGAATCTCTAAATTAACATTTTCGAAAAGAAAAAGTTACATGAGAAATTATAATTTAATTTTGTAGGTTCTAAAAATCTAAGATTAAAAGTAAACGTGATGTGAATATTTTAAAATTATTTCTAATGCGAATTTTTTGGTATTGGTAGAACAATTTTGAAAAGAAGCTTGAAACGAAAATGACGGAGGCTTCACCCAAAATTGAAACAGATTTTCGTTTGTGCATCCCTCGTCATTCGAAAATGCACTTGAGGGTTTTATCTATTAATCTTAAATTCTCTTTCAATTAATCGTGAATTGTTAGTTCACACAGGAAAATCAAAACCTAAAAACGAGTCGATTCAGAGAGTCTAAAACCCACTCGTTAAAAAAAAAAAATATATATATATATATATATGTATAAAAAAAAAACAATATTTTACAACAACATGCACGATTTGCTCTTCGCACTATATTCTCTTAATAAATTATCATAAAATCTCCATTGCGTTTTTCTACGAAAATTATAATTAGAAATGTGTATCTAAAAAATATTACAATATAAAAAAAGTTAATATATAATAAAAAATGTTTTTTGTATCAAACTATTTCTTATAAAAAATGCAAGCACGCAATGGAGTTAGCAGCAATGATTAACGCAGACTATAAAAAATTCAGACTTATAGAAGGCGATTTTAAAAAACGATCGCTTTTAAGAGAAAAATGTTGATTGATTAATCATTGTGCCTTAAACTTAATATAGTACAAAGTGCTAGAGAGAAAAAAAATCTCCCAGAATATCTGATCAGATATTCTTCTAAGATCTACTCTGGTGAGCGTTGGAAATAAAAAGTGGATTCTATAGAAATGGAGCCTAAGCATTCTCATTCTGATATGACTAGTTAAATTATTTTTGAACACATTTCGTTATGATTCGCCTTTTAATTGACATTCTGTACCTTCGGATGTCAAAAATATTTGTCGCTTTTGATTTCTTTTTCTACCTGCGCGACTCTTTTACTCTCAGAAAAAATCTAGCATGACTACCTTTATTTTTTAGTCTCAACTTTGTCATCGCGGAAGATGCTATTAATTTAAAAAGGCATAATTTTGACGATCCAAAGGTTCAAGTTGTAAAAAACCAAAGCATAAGGCTGCTGGGCTCAAGTTCTAGCTTCAAAATTCAATTTCTCTATTTTAATAAACGAATATTAGAAATAGATAGTTTCTCGCTCTACAGCTGTATTCTCTTCTAAAATATGAACGAGTCTATTGAGCGAAAAAATGTTTAATTTTAATACTTTTTGCTTAAAACAAAGAATTCCGAATCTAAGTTCAACATTTTTATTTTCTCACAAAAAGTATTAAAATTATAGATTTGTTCTCTCTATTCGCACACTTCGATTTAAAAGATGAACACTTCTAGAGAGCGAAAAAGTATCTAATTATAATATTTGATAAGTAAAATGAAGAATTCGAATTTAGAGGACAGAATTTGATTCCAACGCTCTTAATGGAACTCTACGGATTTTTAAGAAAAAAGACACAACTCTGAAATACGATAAGAATTAAGCGAAAAAGTTCTCAAGCTGACACACGGATATTGAGACAAGATATTTAGTAACTAGATTATGTTACACGTTACGAAAAATACGAAAAAGGTTTTATCTATCAAAATTGGTATGCATACTTTGAAAAAATAGTATATCTTCGCAGATAAAGCTTCTATCAAATTATTATCTGCTCTTTGATTATCGTTAGTTTTTCCCTCTTTTACACTTTTCATCGTAAGCTTAATTACTTTCTCTGGACAGAAAGCGATACCAATATTGGCACTTTCATTGCGCCACTCATAGAGTGTATCCATTTTTCACTCCTCCTCTTTCCTAGAAAACTATATTTTTCAGATTTTTGTGAGGTGAACTTTCAATTCTCGAAGGAATAATTAGGCACTTGGAGAAAGCTTTCCAGTCAGGTTTCTGACCACATGGAAGTCTAAAAATCTGGAAAGTTCACCTTGAATGCTGAAATGCAAATTTCTGGTATAAAAAATACTTTGCATTACAACGGAACGATACGTGCCAATATCGTTTTGATCTGCATCTTTCTTTTTCTATCTACTTCAAAGCCCTGGATTTATCTACAATAAATCAGTGATTAAAATGCTTTTAAATTCTTCGAAAATTCCCTAATCTATGCGTACCTCTTTTTCCGCTCTGGCGACTCCAAGGCACATGATTCAATTCTATGAATGAATTCTACGAATGGATTTTATGGATCGATTCTATAAATCGATTGTCAACTCATATTCACAGGAGTATTGACAGAAATAAACCACGTTTATAAAAAGTAGCAGCGAGTATTAAAAGTCACTACGAAATAGTCGTAGATTAGAATCGAGGAACTCGATTGGACTTAAATTTTCGTCTGCTTGTCCATTCTTGAAGTTGACCAACGTGATCGATTCTGGCAAGGATTCCTGGATAGAGTCTCAGTCTTTTGAACGATTAAGGCAGAAAAAGTCGAATCTGGGTGACTCGTTCATTCTGTCGAAACTTGTGAGTTTCAGTGGGTTTCTCCCCTTTTATTTTTACTCACAGCTCATACTGGAGGCGGTCCTCGGACGTAACGCAATTGTGGCGTTAGGGACAAATTGAGGGTGTTGGCTGCTTCACAGCAATGTGGTTCCAAAAGGCAAGCTGCACAAAACAGAGCAACGAGAGCCAATTGAAATGGCAAAGCTGCTCTCAAAATCCGCCAAATCCAACTGCTTGGCTCGCCTGGCTCACTTTCTGGATCTCCGGAGCTTGTGAAGAGCTTCTCCTTGCCGAGTTTCGGACTCAGGATTTCTGCATTCAGATCCATTGGTATCTTCTTGCGCTTACTGAAAAAAATAATAAATGCAAATTTAAAGAGTTTTACATTTTTTCGATAAGATTTTATGTAATTTAAAAAAATTTGATGTGAGTTGTTTCTTGTTTACGCGATATATCGCGTAAGTAGAAAACTCGAGGCGATGAAGGGAAAGGAAGAGCGGAACGAATTGATGGACGTGGAAGCAGGCGTTGTGTTTTTACAACTTTTTTTTACGACGCAATATAGGAGACGTTTCGTGCCCAGCCGAACTAAACCTATTACCACTGCCACAAGAAGCCAGTGATTAAACCTAACTATAAAAAAAAACATCCTTAAAACAAAGTTAAATGAGGTGAGCAGTGATAATGGCAGTTGAGAATAATTGGTAGCGACCCTAGATTCGCAGTTGTCACTATAATGAAAATTTCCCCCAAAGAAAAAAAGTATTTTTTATTTTTTGGTGGATAAAATTATTATAAAATCGAGAAGCAATATTGTAAATATTTTTAAATAATCAAGGTATTACACATAATTTCTAGGAATTTAGTGAGATATAAAATAAATTTTCAATAGAATTTATGGGATTACAAAATGTGTCAAAATTTTCAAAAATTTCTAGAGATTACAAAAGTAATTTAAAAAAACTTCAAATACTTTTTTTGACTTCTGGATACTGAGTATTTGAGAAATAAAATGTCAATTTTGAGGAGTTATTTTCTAATAATATTCTTATAAATGTGGAAGGGTGGAATTCCTTTTTAAATTTATGAACTCCAAGACAAATTAAGAAGAAATAATACGTCTCGCAATTGCACTATTCCCCAGAATTCAGAATTCTTTGAACATATTGTGCTGGAAAGGGAGGGTGAGAGAAGGCGGGAAGCTTATGAAAAGCTATAATTCATTTCAACAGCTGACCCCACTTTTCAGTGGTTCTCAATTCTAGCGCAAGAATCGCTATTTGTAATTTTATTTTCTCTATCGCTTAAACATTTCTTTATCTAATTTATAAATACTGAAAATATCTAATTTTTAACCATTTCTTTTTGAAATTGTTTAACTATTAAGATTTCTAATTCTAAATTGCAGGAGTATTTTTTCATTCACTGCTAGCTTCTTATATTCAAATGAGAAGACGCGTTATAGGGGAAGCATTATGAGCCGACGACTCCCTATCCCCACTTAAAATAGATGCCTTCGTTCTTAACTTCTCATTTCAACGTTATGCAAATGAAATGAGTGGCGCGACTGCGGTTTTTAATCCCTCGCAAAGGGCCTGACAATCGTTCAAAAATTATCTTCAAGAACACTTCATAATTCTTAGTATCCAAATCAAATGGTTCTATCTAGGTTTCTTTCCACCTCATCGTTAGATTATGGATCATTTCTACCGAATAAATGAAATCTCAACTCACATTGGAATTGGGAAGTTGACTGGGCTAGTAGCTCTGTTGGTACTGCGAGACTCAACGCTGGCAGCAGTTCGAACGATAAGTTCGCGACATTGTTTCTGCAAGGTCCGCAATTCCGCCTCGGCGTCCTCGACTCTTTTCCAGAGTTCTGCTAAGGCCTCACTTCCAGGAGCCAATTGGCTTTCCAGGGTACGAGTCAGGCGTCGAAGAGCTGCCAGACGACGCTCTCGCTCACTAAGTTCCTGCTCGCTGCCACTGTCAGAAATACCACTGTCTGAAAGAGAACCACCCTCTTGTGCCAATCCGATCACGGTATTGTCGCCAAACTTTGATCCAGTGTCGCTGGAATCTTCCTTCAATGTGTCGTTCAAGACACTTCCATTCTGCAACAGAAATAAAAAAGAGACATTAATCACTAGCTGCTAGAAGATTAGCTTCTTTAAAATAAATGTCAAATTTGCTTCTATCCAAAAAGACACGCGAATGAAGAATTAATTATTCTATCGATATCCTTCACCCTTCAAATCTATTATGGCAAGATAGTAAGGCGATATCTCTGCTCTCGATTCGACGATGGCAATGGTCGAAGTTTTTGTAGTTTTGTACGTGATTGGGTCTTCTGAGATGCGTCTTGCTTGGTGGTACCTACTATCCGTTATACAAGAGTGTACCACACTACCATCTTGTATATGGGTTAGGTTAGAGGTTGCTACTTGGTATGCGGATCGCGCTTTTCATTACCGGAGGCTCGTTCCCCGCGTCTCCACTGGTGCAAACAGCCTAAATCTACTCTCTCACTCCCTCTCCTTTTCAGCCCTTTTCCTCTCACTCTCTCTCTCTCTCTCCTTTCTTCCCTCTTGCTATCACAATCCAGAGTTCACTTCTAGTCCTCTCTTTCTTTCTCTTCTCTATATCATCGTCTTATACGCCTCCCGTCGCTCCAGGGTAGCATCAGCCACTGGATTATACAATATTCGATATCATACTACACTTCCCTATCCCGACCGATTTCATAACTTGATCTAATCATCAGCTTTTCGTTTATGGTAATTTTATCTTCAGAGTTTACTCACTCCAGTCAAAATTTGTATTAAAAGGATTTGAAATTTTACGTTCCACATTGTTTACTCATCTAAACTCCCGGGACTTTGAATTCTCGGAAGAGTATTGAGTCTATGAACTATTCATCGGACATTATCCCCTTTTTTCCTTCGTTCTCAGGTCCTCGAATATCCTAGAATTTTTTTTGAGCCTCATTGTTACTCGATCGCAAAGAATCTATAAATTTTGATAGCTACTAAATAAAATATCGCGAATCGTATCGGGTCAGGGAGGCGCGGTTGGGTTGAGGGTCGAGTATAGGATCACCATCACCTGCACTAGACGAGATACAGTTGTTTGAGGGGTGGGTATTGGGCATCTCAGAGGCAGCGACTCCCTCGGGAGCTCGGATCGTTAATCGCCCGAACGATTCCCTTTCCTGTCACGTACCGGGATGGCCCGTGGAATCAGCGTAAAAATACAAATTTAATATCACCGGATCGCAAGGCTGGCCCAGCTGCACTTGCCAGATACCTCTTAAGTAGAATCAAACAGAATACGTCAACTTGTTCTTCTTCCTCCCACGATCTAATCTAAAGCCTAATTACCAGTTAAACTTTTGGTTAGTCAGGGTGTCTACTGAACTTCTGAAAAAAATTCCCTATCATTTCCAGGTTTTTTACAGGTATTTCTAAATTTTTCCAGGTATCATTTTTGGCCATTCAAGTATAATTTAATTTAATTTTAAATGTCTTATAACACAATAGAGCAAAAGATTGCAAAATGTTTTTTTTTATAATGAAAAAAATACTTTCAAGGGATTTCATAGACTTTAAGCAATTTTAAAGAAATTCTAGTTATTTTAAGGAGTTTCACTTGGTTTTAAAGAACTTTAAGGAATTTTAAGAAGGAATTCAAAAAATTTTAAGGGATTTCATGGGATTCCCTGACATTTCTAGGTTTTTCGAGGTATAAAAAAATTCCCTGACAATTCCAGGTTTTCAAGGGTGGGTAGACACCTTGTTAGATAAAATAAATGTTAAATTACAAATAAAAATGGCTCCACTTCAAGCGCTTTCAATTGGAAATCCTCTTGACCTTCAGAATGACTCGGAAATTTGCAGAAAATCGAAAAAGCGTGATAAGATCAAAGCTTCCAAAGAGCTAGTTACACAAAAGGTACCTCGTTTGAGTGATGACACCTGTCAATGCTAAACGCCTCGTCACGCCTCGTTTTTCTACATTCGTCACGAATTTGCATATAAAGTAAACTCGGTGCCTAAGACCGTTTGGCCAAGAATTTCGCCAGGTTCGAGAGAGGAAAAGTGCCTCGAAGTTCGTGTCGTTGACTTCCGATTGCTCTCGCGCTCATTTCGGCTGTCAAGAAGACTTACGGCTCGCGACAATTCTCCCCAAACTCGAGTCTTACTTTGATACATGTGTATGTGGCAGACTATACAAACTACTTGACGGAGTCAAAGTCCCGTATAAACGAAATAATCCGACTCGGAAAACGGGTTCTCCAAGATTTTCTAACGTTATCTACTATGCACGAGGGAATAATTTCATCCAGTTGGTAGTAGGTCTTTCTTCCTGCGAGCTACCTCTTCTTTTCCATCGACGTGTCTTTTGCCTCTTGTCTCTTGTTTCCCCTTCCAAAATCTTTATTTCACCCTCTCGAAATATTCCCCATTCGCGGTTGCTTTGAACGCAGATGGCAATGATGTTCTACGATTCTAATCTGCTTCAATTTTCAGTGAAATATGTCTCGAATTCTTTCATGTAAATCTGAGCCGAAATCTGAGCAGAGAGGGAAGAGATTCAAGATTCGAATTCAAATTCAAAGACATTTCAAGGCTTTTTTTTTTAGATCAATTTTTAACAATTTTCCAGGTGAAATTTAACATATTTATTTTTGGTTTATATGATATTATTTTCCGAGGGGTTGACCACTATTCAAAATAATTTTTAAAATGCAAAAAAATTTGAAGGAATCCTAAAGAATTTTCTTTGATATAATTAAATTATTAATACATAATATAATAATTTCTCTTTACTAATTTTAAAATTCTTTTTAAGTGTGTTTAAACAAAGTTCTCGGTTTCTAAATTAAATTCCAGAACCTTTCTCGGTTTTCCCGGTTTCCAGGACAAATCTTGGAACAGTTGGAATTTATGTTGTCTTCAGGAGAAGAAAATAAAAATTTGCCGCAATGGTAATTAAATAATGAAGCAAGTTCCGAATAAAACAGTCCGAAGAGGCGGAAATCGATTATCGGGAGGCATTAAAGTATGAGGATAGCATTTAGAGATCTACGACACTTATATCCCCTGAATTTCCCGTTCTTCCAATCTAGCCGAGGAAATCGTTTTATGCGCACAAGCGGTACCCGCGGGACCCGTTGCCCCGTCCATCGACGTTGAATAATTGCTAACAGCTATCTCATCGATTGAAAATCAGGAAAACACGAAAACAACTCTGAAACGATTTGTCCATGATTTTTCATAATTATTAATAAAAACAAAGGCTACCTAATTCTAATATCAAAAGTGTCAGAAAGGATATCTTTATTACGTTTGCTCTATATCTCTATTTTTATTTTCAATTAACTTAATCTGAATTACTGTATCTCGGATCCTATCAGAATGAATAAGGCAAGCTCGTGTTTGCTCATCTCGGAATTGTTATAATTTCCATTTTGAGCGTCGGAACACGAGTGTGGGAATTTCATAGCGTGTGCCACACAAGTAATAATACAAGGCGGCGAGATCTGTCGGATGTGTGAGAGGAAGATAGGACGAGAAACGAGGAATATTATAAGAGCGACTTATAAAGGCGGAAGGCGTGGCGATAGCTGTAGACTTCTAGAGAGAAACGATTCAAGGGAGGGCAAAGAAGTTCTCTCTTCTCGCCTTCTTTTCTTCCTGGTCTTTCCTTTTTTGCTCCTTTTTATTGCACTGCCTCATTCGCCAAAATTATCTCGATTATTCCCTTCCAAACTCGAAACTAAACGAGGACAGCCCCGAGTTATCAGTCATTCCCAAAACTCCAAAAATTAATTGCAAATTAGACGAAATTAGAAACTGATATTGAATCTTCATTTTTTATCATAACTTTCAAACTGTAATTGGAAAATATAATTTTCGAGCGTTTGCTTGGAGAGCCTTATTCGAAGTAATCAGCTCGGTGAAATTAATCTCAAGGCTGAATATCCTGAAGCAACACCCTGAAGATGCGGGGGACGGAAATAGCCATCATCTCTGAGTGCATGGGTCAGGACGCAAAACACGAAGCCGCCGCGCACTTAGAACCCTTCGTTGCCCCTTTTGCTCCCAACCTTTTCCTTCACAATCTACTAGATGAAATTCCAAAGAAGTGAATTTAATGCATACCTCTCCGTTTTTGATTCCAGATTCATCTCTAATGCAAATTCCAAATCCGGACTCAAGTTCTCAAACTTCCTGAAAGAGCTAAGCACACTCGACTAGAATCTGGAATCTACGACTCTCAGGCTTCCAATGAATAGAAAATAATCGCTGATCACGAGAGGACGGAAGATGGTACTATTCGCGAGGATGTGCGCTTACCCACTGCAATCACTCCACGTCTCGTCATGGATCATTACTAATAATAGCCGAACGATTTAAATTAGTAAGGTGAAGTTCTACAGGTACGATGACCCATTGAAAAAAGGAGGTAGACGAGTGGAAGGAAGGAATCAAAGAGCAGAGGTCGAGGGACTCTTGGTCGTTTTCCTCTTCATTTAAGCCACGTGAGATGCCAACTTCACTTGCTTCTTTGTTTCTTATTTGCGGATTTGATTTGTCAATTACATTAGTCATCTCCTACTTTTAGTTCTTGATTTGAAACAAATTCGAACTTTGAAATTAGTATTATTCGACAATTAGAAATTCCTCATAAATTTCTAAGTAAATTACCTGGCAATTAGTATCTTGCTTTTCAGACAGCAGACGTGCGACGTCGCGCACGGAAGAAGCAACTTCAATAGTTGCTCCAGCTTGAAGGGCTGCATCCAAAACTGCAAGAGCGTCCTTGTCTCTTCTCAAAGCACACTGCAATTCATTCAAACGTGCTGCAAACTGTTGAACTGCTTGTAAGGCACACAACTGTTGATTACCCCTGAAAAATAAAGGTCATTATTAAAAATCAACATCTTTGTTAATAACACTTTCAGAAAAGGAAAAGATTAACCAAAATCAGTCGAAACGTGTAAATACTGAATCGAAAGTGCCGAAAGGAAATAGAGCCTCCAGGCAAACAGGAACCAGCACATTGTTATAAGGTTCAACCCTCGTGGCTATCGGCAAATAAAAACATTTTATTCCTACCAATCTCAACTCCCCTCTTAGACATACAAATAAATCGAGAAAAGTTTCTCTCCCATTGGCGTAGTGCAGATTTCTAATCTTGAGAAGTCTACTTAATCTCTTTAATTAAATATAAAATGAAAGATACAATTAGTCTTTTCAAGGGAATAATTCACTTCTTTTAGATTCTCATTCAGATTATTTGCCTTGATTTTCCTCTTTAGCTAAAGGGTTTTCCGGATTGTAAAATCTCTTTTCTGTATTAGGCTTTTAAACCCCATTTTAATTTCACCATGAGCACTTGATCCCCCTTCTTGATAGGGGCTCTATTCATGCAAAACGGGATTGACCACTGACCCACTGGGGGTTTACAAAGGTCAATATACCTCCACTTGAAGCAAAATTCCCGCGAGATTTCACGCGAGGATATCTCCCTGAAACGATAATCTCCATAATTCTCTTGACTATCTTCATTCAAGTTTTCAAATTCAAAGATTCAATATTGTATAATCTCAAAATAAAAGCCTAGGAATCAAATTCAAGATTAGATTAAAGTATATATGATAATTAGAGTGGCTTTTATATCGACTACCTTTTTTATATTCAATAAGCAAGTTTTTTCGAGTGACTCGGTAAGATAACTGTAAAAAGGGTCGAAGAGGCAAAATGTCAAGGCAAAAAGCAAGGGAAGGTTGTGTCATTCCCAAAGCGAACACTATCATGGAGGACCTTCGCGATTAAACTTGGCAATCCCCCCTCATAAAGCTGGTAATCCCGTGACACGGGTCAAGACTGCTATCTGCTATCTCGTGATCCCCTTTCTCGATGCCGATACCTATGGTGTGCCATAGTTTTCCAATGTTTGCTCTGAAGGCTTCATTACCTTTCACAATATTTGTCCAACGTCACATACCAACCAAGCGACGGTCAGTCAATGAACCCTGCTTATTATATTCAACCCTCGAGTTCTTCAATTTCGAGAGACGTATCAACTCTAAAAGAGAGGATGAAAAATATTTGAAGCAGGCGATCGCTTAAATTAATTTTTCAAATAAAAATAATAACTTTTCCATGAGCAATTTTTCACATTCCCTGACCATTTAATTATATTTAAACCTCAGGGAACTGAATTTTAATGACAAAATTGTAAAATAAATTATTTAATTCCTTAATTATCCCTTTTCAAACAAGATACTATTAAATCTCTTTTTTTTTTGAAGACCTAAAGGGTTTTGAGAATACTGCAAACGCTTTCAAACGATATTTTATGGTTTAATACGCCAGTGAATTCCGCCTCGATTTCGACCTGATTTTAAAATCTTCAAAAATGTCCTTCAACTTCAAAGTAAGCGAGAGCTTTCAATTTCTTTTTTTAGTTTTTTTTTTTCAATGTTTAGTAATTTTCAATTTACGAAAACTCACTTCTGGACGATTTCATCCCAGATGCGATAGAGATCAGCAACTCCATCCTTGAGGGCAGCAAAAGCTGGTGAAGCAGATGAACCCAGATCAGTAAGAAGTCTGTGCGTCGAAACGTTCAACGCCAACATCGCCGTCTTGCGATCCCTCAGTGAAGTGAGTTCGCTCTGTAACATCAAATATACATTTTTACTACCTCCGTCGAGCCCTTAATTCAAACGAATTACCTCGATCTTGGTAAGTAAGGGGTAAGACCAAGCCGCTTAAAGCTAAAGGTGATCTACAACTAAAAATAAAAATCCACAGAACCACAGGAAAGAGTAATGTCGACTATCATCGACGCATTACTAAAAGAATTCATTCATCAATCTTAAATTGCCTCAATTTATTTCTGCAAAATGATTTACAATCTCAACTACTTGACTCATCCGCCACTTAAAACAATGTTACAATTAAACAGAATAAATAGAAACTGAAATTTAAAATGTAATTCCTGAGTTTAATAGGTAGAAACAAACTTGGGTGAAGCGAGACTAGTTACAGGAAGACATCAAAGCTCGTAGAGGTTTCAGAAGATGCCTGATCAATTTCAGAGGAGCGTAGGTAAACTGAGAGAACTTCCTTAAGACGATAGAGAAACCGCGTCACGTTGTCACGTCGCCGTCATCCTACTTGAGGCAAAACCGACGAGGACCGCATAAATAACCCCAGGTTTACGAGGGCGACGTAGGGCGTCGGAGAACTCATCCATCCCATTCCTCTCGTTCATCGCGTGACCAGGAGCTCGAGTGCTCGTAAAACTCGTCCTTGCGGTCATTCTGCACCGTAGAACCTAGAACTTCCACGATCTTTTCCGCCCTTCCATTCCCTTTGCTACTTTCTAACTTGCCACCAACTCGAAAACTCAAAAAATAAGCACCTAGAAGCTAGATTGTTTACAAAGTCTTTTTCAAGTCAATACTTCGAATATATTCAAATTCGAAGCCTTAAAAAGTAAAAAATTTAAATCTGATTCGCTTCAAAGTGAAAAATATTCAGTTAGAAGCGTCGAAAGTTTAATCTTCAGTCTAGGGATTGACAACTCGACCAAGCGGGTGTACACCTACTTCTGACTAAAAGATATTTCAAGATATTTCAATGACTCCAAAAGATTTTACTGACTTCGGGAGATTTCAAGAAAATTTAAGTGACTTCAAGTGAATTCAAGACTGATTCACTGACTTCCTTTTTATTCTCTTTGCACTAACTTCATATCAAGATATTTCAAGTGACTTTAGGAGAATTCAGTTGACTCCAAGTAACTTCAGATATTTCAGGAGAATTCAAGAGATTTCAGTGCAAGTTTACACCTGATTTCACGAGTTGTCAATCCCTCGTTTTGAGTTCAATAATCAATAGACGGGGCTAAGTGGTATACATGGATAAAGCGGTACACCGGTATCAATTTAGAAAAAAAAATATCAAGTCATAAAATGAGAGACTCCGGGTGTCCCGCTTAATCTTGTTTGCCGGTACAAATACTTTCCTTGAAGAATTGACTGACCAATTAGCGAAGTCCACCTAAAAGACAAAAAAGAGTCCCTTCGAATTCTCCAGCCGATGGAAAATCCTCTGCACAAGTCGGAATTCGTAGCTAGATACCAGGTAACGAGGTGCAAAACAGGTCATATAACGTATCTTCTTTTGGTCATCAAGTCTTGATTCTATTTGAAGAATTGAAGTGGTTGCGTGCCTTTATTCGGTGTATCGACGTTACGCTCTTTTTGTCACTACCTCGGTGTAAGAACTCTCGTCGAGAATCACAATTAAAATAGTATAGGATCGGATCTTTGCTCTGTGTAGTATCATCAGAATTACGAGGCGTAAAAAGCTAATTCCCCACTTTTACGGTGTACGTGCCGAGAGAGAGGAGAGAGGCCTCATAGGCATGCAGGTCCCGAAGCAGAAGCGACCGCTCTGTATACCGAATTCGAATCAATTGATTGGCTGTTGATTGGAAATTGAATTAGATCGGAATGCGCGTGTCTCTCAGCAAGGAGGGACGCCTCTGCTTCTGCTGGCTTTCCAATGCGTTTGGAATATCAATGCCGTCCACATTTCGAAGCTTCGACCCCTGCGTAACTTCCGCTCCCTTCGTCCTTCAATCGCTGGCTACCCTCGAGCTTTTTCCTAAACCTCGACCTTGTCCAGACAGCACGTTTTGATTCGCACCTACAGAAATAAAAGTCGTTAATAAATTCCAGAGTTTATCCAATTAGGTCAAATTAAATATCTTAATTTAAACGAAATTATGTTCCAATTTTTCATTTTAGATCAGAGTTCAGTATCTAAAAATTGTGGATGCTGAGGAATCTTACCTGAGAAACTTCCGGTGGACTATTAGACCTTGCGTGAATTTCCTCTGTTGAGAGAGCGTGTGCAAGGAATCATAAATGCAAAGTATTATAGTCGGTGTTCGAAGAATGGTGGGTAAGCAGCATAATCGTTGATCGGCTCTCATCTACTCCCTCAACTTTTGCTCAATTTTCCTTGCTTTGCCTCCATTCTCTTCTTTACTCTTTTATGCGGTGGGCAACTAGCAGTGGTATGTTCAAGCCGATTGCACATGTTTACGAATGTATAATAGATTCGCTTCGCACAATTGCGATCCGAGTGCAACGCTGCATTCATTCATTCTGTCGTGTTTTACACAGTACGTCGTGCATTCGAAATGAATTTGTCCAAACCTGCCACCACGACTGATCAATTAATCATTACTGATGCAATTCAATTGCTGGCACCACTCGGGTTTTGTTCATTTAGTCAGGACGAGCGAAGTCAAATTTGCAAACTATGTTATATTAGTCCTCTTCTTTTTGAAATTCCTATTAATCAAAGCGAAGGTGGCAGCTCAAGCTGTTCAGCTCTCTTCTGATAAGCTACAAAGCTACCTCTTTCCATCCTATTTTCTAATTTTGAAGCCAAAATCTAAGTCTAAAATCTAAAGCTAGAGAACCAAAAGCTGGTCTCTGGTCTCTTGGCGAACATGTAAAACAAGCGAGGCTTCGCGAGCATGTGGATCAGGATATCGCGGTAGGTAAGGCAGGCTGCCTCGTGCATAATGCAGCACGACGACGAGTTCAGCCAGCAAATGTTGGACGCTAATACATCTTGATGATAGATAGGGAGCATGTGTTTGGTCTTCGCAATGAGGCCGAGAGGGATGTGGAGGGTATTGTGGAGGTGGCGGCGGGTTCCGGGGATCTAGGGGGTTCAGGGGTTGGGACTCAGGGGGTTGGTACCGGGCTCTGGCTACGGGTTCGTTCTCGACTTGCGATTCCAAGCACGTCCCCGTCAGACGAGCGTACGTGCGACACGACTACGCTTTTACGCCTCTCTCTCTTTCTCTTTTTCTCTCAGTCCCTCCAACTGCGAAATTCACATTTCTCTGCTACCATCTTTTCTCAAACTTTCTCTCCTTCCTGTCCTTCGACCTCCGCTTTTCCGAAAGGATCGTGGCATTCACACGGATCCTCATTTCCACGTCTTAGGAAATAGAAATTCGTTAAGTTTCTCCTCTTCCAGCTTCCAGGAGAATCTAATTATCAACCCAAGCTGCGGAAATTCGAGAAGAACAGGCTAGAAAACATATTAAAGGAGATTAGTACTCTATCAGAATTTTCTAACTCGGCAAATATTATTAAGGATGTTGGATCGAAATTTCAACCTCAGAATTCAGTTCACTTAATCTCATATAATTATATTTTAATTAGATAATTTTTATAGATATTTTATTCTAATCATTTTTGTGCAAAACGAAAAGTAGACTTTTTTCGCTCTATATCAGTATTTATTTTTATTCTAAAAGTAAATACCGCTACAGAGCGAAAAAACATCTAATTGGAATTTTTGTTGAGTGCAGGGGCGCAAAAACCCCGGGCGGCAGGTCGGGCGATCGCCCGATCTCTTTCGAGAGGGGGGTGAAGGTCCCGAGATGTATTATGTATTAAAAATAATAAAAAATAGTAAAATTAAAAAAGAATTTTGAGGTCAGACCTTTAATCAAAGACCCTTAAGGTGAATGTAAATCATGTAAATAAAACAATTTTTTCTTAATGCAAATTGTTTTATTGTACTTCAACATAACGTAGTTGTAATAATACACAATCTAATCTGGTCAACTGTTCAGTGGTCTGATGAAATAACCAATTGAATTGAAAAATAAATTTTCATGTAACTCGGTGTGATAATTATTTAAGGGAAATGACTGCTAATGACGCGATGGAATTGACCCTAAAAGACCACTGGACGGTTACGTGAAAACTCATTAAACACTAATCTCCACGAGTATGAAATATAAAACGATGAAATGAAATTTCGAAAAATTCACTTATTATCTCACAATAAAACATGTGGTTACATTTAAAATTACACAAGGGGATTTGTGTTTTAATTAAAAAAATGTTTTCTCCTAACACTTCAATCATTGAATCAATGCAGCCTCAAAGTTTTAACTCCACATTTGTCAATTTTAGAGGACGTAATGTAACGTACAAGCAAAATCTCTTACAATTTATCCTTAGATTCTACAAAGACAAATTTTGTTGAAATTTTAAAAGTTGTGCCATTATGGCCTAATCTCAATTTTTCAATAAACGAAAATAAAGTTAATAAACTAATATCATTTACCTATTATTTCTTTCAGTAAAAATAATTAAAGATTTGTCAAACTACAAAAATTATAGATCAATATAGATCAATTATATATATATATAAAAAAAAAAAAATAAAATAAAATAAAATGATTTTCGGGAATTCTTCGGGGTTTAGTTTACATGTAATTAGAAGCAGGATTTGAATGGTTCGACCTCCTAATTTGACGCTTAAGAGTGGCAAGATGGTCGAGAGTTTCCTCGTAAAACACTTCCTGCTTTTCCTTTGGTAGGGTTCTTAACATGACCTCGAGATAGGAACAAAATCTTCCCACTGTATCGTCATCGTTGGTACTGTTCATCTGAGTTTCGTCTGTTGTTCGAATGCAAACTTGTTTAAAAGAAATCCCTTCAACATCTTCTTGCGAGTCAACATTACTCCTTTTGCGAGAATTGGAATCGTTCACGACATTCGCAGCATTTCCATTTTTCCTAGCATTGAAATTTCTATAATCGTTTCTCGGTACCAGAACTCTCAATTCGTTCAACTGTCCAAAGTTACTTGTGGTACTTATCGCGTTAACTGTCTGTGGTTTTTCGAGGTGCTGTTGTGGTGGCTTAAGCTGCCTCTTTGGCCTTGTAACTGGTTTTGGCAATGGTTTTTTAGCGGCTCTGCGACTGCCAGGTTTAGGTCCAGGTTTCGCTCTTGTGTGGCTTCTGTTGATTTGTTTTCCGTTTACGGACACTATTTTGGTTGCAATTACCTTTGTTGCTGATTTTGGAAGAAGAGTTCTCTTAGGTCTCCTGAAAGTTAATAATTTAGTTAGTGTTAGAAAAATTAAAAGAACTAGATAATAATAAAAATATATTTAAAATAAAGATCATTACGATCCATCTTGTTCGAGAAAAGTCATATAATTGTAATATTCCCATCGTGGCGCCATTTGTCGTCCTGTTTGTTGTGCTCTCTTTAATGTTGCTTTCTCGCCTCGGTACTTTTCCCGAAGATGTACCCAATCTCTTCTTGGAACGCCTGGCTGTGTTCCTTTAAAATAAATTAAGAAATTACAAATTTGAGCATTTAATTATCTTTTCTATTTACTTAAAGAAAAGAAAAAAAAAAAAAAAAAAAAAAAAAAAAATTTTAAAGGTTAATTTGTTACTTTAATTACAAAATTATTTTTTATTTTATATAAAAAAAAAAAAAAAAAAAAAAAAAAAAAAAAAAAAACTTTGAAAGGTTAAGTTGTAACTTTAATTACCTAATTCTTGTTCGATTTCTTCCCATAACTTTTGCCTTGCTGGAATATCCCGTTTTTGGAATTTATCCCAAAGTTGTGTTCGAAGTCGAACGCAATTTATGAGTCGATTTATGTAATCGTCTTTCTCGACTTGCTTTTCTTCTGGTGTTTCCTCCTCCACTACTTCAACGTTCAACTCAATATCATCATCATCGATATTAGCATGTTTTTGCGGACATTGTTTTTCATGCCATTCGCTGTCTTTGTTCTCAACAACTTGTCCACAATGCACGCATATCTAACAAATTTAATGGAAAAATTTATAATTATGCACAATTTAATATCTAAGACTAAAAGCGTTATAGAGTTTTTGAATTTAAACGGAATTATAAGCTACAAAAAGAAAGCAACTCCTTTTATTTAAAAAGAACGGAAGAGAAGGTGAAGAAAATTTTAATTACATCGTATTTTCTGTAACAACTAATTGTAAAATTTTAAACGTTCATGACAAAATACACTGTAAACAATTTTTTATTGTAACTTTACTACTGCGCTTTTGTAAATAAGGTAAATGCACCAGTAATCGTCACTGCTTTAGTTATCGTTAGGTGGCGAAATATTTTCTATAAAACAAACATTCCGGTTGCCTCCGTATGAAAAAAAATATGATTTTTAGCAAGTTTAAATATCCTGTCATCGAATTAACGATTCGGTTACTGAAACAGCCACTTTCTG
>JAUESH010000039.1:1796266-1826845 GCA_032275165.1 Synergus magnus
AAAATATTTATTATTGTGAGCGTGAAGTTGCGGAAAATAAATTTGCTCTTATGGTAATTACCACATGCCCTTAAACAAAAATGTTTTGAATCATGTTTGTTGCTGTTATTTTTAATGACAGAGTAGGTAATGCAGGAATTCCTCCTATCGCTAATTTAGAAATCGACATTATCGATACAAAGGAGCGCTAATTTCAAATGACATTTTTAACATTCCTGTAATCCAACAGAGAAAAATAATGTACTACTTTGATAAAACATTATATGTAATTGAAAACGGTTAAATAAGCTTCGATGAAGGAAAAGGATTCTGCTGCAATTAAGGTACTGTGTTTCTGTCATTCGTAAAACTTTTTAATAGACTTTTAAAGAGTTTGTACTCTGTTTTATTCTCTTATTCAATTGAAAGTTACGTTCATAATAATAATTTAATATTAACAAATAAATGTAATTAATTTAAGAGTCGTTTAGAATTCTGACCTCAAAATTAAATCGTTTTATTTCAGGGTTGCAAAAATGGTTAATTATCCATTTTCAATTACTAATTACATAAAAAATATAAGTAATTATCCTCAAGATAATTAATAATTACACAAAAAATTGTAATTTCACTCGAAATATAATTTTAAAATAATTAATTACATTTAAATTAATTTTAAGTATACATAATTACAATTTTTCTATGTAATTATTAAATACTCTAGTAATGTAATTACAAATGTAATTTATTAGTTGCAACCCTGTTTTATTTTAAGGATTTCATGCCACGAGAATTTTAATTTATACTTTTATTATCGAGTAAAAATGAAATTCGGTACTCACCTGTTGATTTACTAAATTCACTATTGCGGCCATAACACAATAATTAATTACTAAAAACTAAGTAAAAAAAAATCTTAAATTATTGCAGAAAAAGTACATCCCTTATCAAATAATTGTGCTTCTGAATGGATGTTACTTCTGCTTTAATTAAGATGAAGAACTGTAAAATGTTTTTCCGTAATTAGGAAAATGTGTTCTTAGTATTAAAAGCAGGCTAAAGAACGGAAACCTGGATTCCTGTACAATGTTAACCCTTTTACAGGATTCGCAGAGATAAATGTAATGGTATTGTTACAAGACATACATATAATTTTCTTTCACGTGTGTCATGGTTGTTGGCTACCATCAGATATAATTCTTTCATTCGCCCTACTTCCTCTTTACTACAATTCGTAATAAATAGTACTCTTCACAAACGCAAATTCTGAATCCGATCATTCAATAACTGAATTGCACATTATCTACTCTTTAATTATTAGATTATCTTCATTCCAAGAAGTATAATTATTGATATTGATTGTAATCCATACTGAAGAGTGGACAACTTTTATTTAAAGTACAGTCATTGAAGCTTTCTCTTATATCACCAATGAAAACTCGTAATTAAATTCAAACCGTTTAAAAATATAACCATCTTCTACATCGCACAATGGGCATTGAACTCACTGAAGTGGTATTAATCGGTTCGTCTCGAAAGATACACCAATCGAGATTCGCGCCAGAGAAATGCCAATAAAAAAGACCAGAGACTAATCACAAAAGGGTTTACTGAGGCCAAGCATGTCGTAGCAAACAAAAAAGAAGAAGAAAAGAAAGGAAACATAGTTTTTCAAATTTCTACTACTGGTCTTTATTTTTTATGAATTTAAATTTTTTATTTTAAATTCCAATGCTTTTATAAAAATTACTTTTCACAAAATGTGTCCAATCAAATAAATTAGAGCAAATTGAAACAATAATAAGATACTTTCGCTGCAGTATGCAAAGTAGCCAAATTTGCAGGTATAAAAACAAGTTTCTCTGAGACTTTCTCGTAATTATAGTCCTTGATCCTCAAATCTCGAGTGAAGGATAAAGAATATATCTCGACAAGGGACACGCGACATGGAATTAATCAACGATGCTCGCATGTCTGCAGGCCAGATTCTAGATCTAAAGAACTAGTCTCGGAATCTTTGCGTACTTGAAACGAGATATTGAAAACCGGTTGGGCATTTGAGCAATGTGTCTTACTTGGCGAAGAGTCCTCACTTCTCAGCCTTGCTTTACCGATATTCCTGAGGACTCTTCCTAACTCAGTAATCCCTATTCGTGAAAATCTCATCAGAAGTTATACTCTAAAGTCCCGCAAGTCTTAGTTTTTCTTTCTGCAGGACAAATTCCGTTAGATTTCTAGATGAATCCTTAAAAAAACAAATTTTCATTACCAGAAAAAAGAGCAAATCACTTTTAACGACTCTGATTTTTTAGATGGTATCGAGAATAGTTAATAAAGAATTTTATTGCACTTACCAGAATTTTAGTTTCAAACCTGTTGCGAGATAATATTAAAACAAGTGTTCATTTCTTAAAACGAAGGATTTAGATTTGAACTTTGCTTGGTCTTCCCATTACACAAGGAAATAACGACTGGGTTTTTACTCGAGGCTAAATCCTAGATTTATAAATCATAAATACGATTCAAGAAGATTTATGAAGATGGAAGGTGTTCACAATTTTATAAATAAAATCTGAGATTCATTGCACGCGGAAGAGATTTATACGAAGTTCGACTCATTATTCATTTGCTGCTGATTCAGCCTTTCATTGAAGCCAAAATCGATTTCAAGCGAAACAGGGAATTATGCGTTTCATTTATTTCCAATTTCAATTTTTTTCCAGGAAGATATTTACTGATTGAATCCAGGATTTAGTTTCAATATTGAAATTCGGCTTTTGACGCAGTTCTCACAAATCGAGCTAGAAATTTACCCCCTCCACATCTACTATTTTATCGAGAAAAAGTAATTTATTAAATATAATTTAGGAAAATTTTCTTATATAATTCAAGAAAATATTTAAAAAGAGTAATAATTTCACAAGTTTGCCAAATTATATTTGACAAATTGCTTTTTTTCTATAAAATAGTGGAGGTGGGGGGGATCTAGCTCGATCTGAGAACACTGTTTTGACGTCATTTTTTCTACTTACCGTAATTTGATTGATGCGCTTGTCCAGAACGTGAGGTTTTTCCAGGACAATTTCGTAGGCCATGATTCTTTCGTGGGCTGCTCGAAACTCCAGGTGCATTGCTGCTATATCGCGATGAATTGCATTTGCTCTTTCAGCCTCTTCAACTCTGGACGACAGCGATTCCCATCTTTCTAGCAAACCTGCAAATAAAAATAAAAATAAATTCTTAATTCAGAGTGGAGCTCTCTGGAATTATTTTCCAATTACAATCTAAAGAATCAAAAATACTTTTCAAACTTTTAATTAAGAAAGGATTTAATATACTAAATATGAATTTATACAGTTAGGAGATTACAATGCAAAATAGGAAAGGAATTCGCAGATTTTAAAGAGCTGCCTTATTCACATTGCCAAGATAACTTCAAGGGATCAAGTAGAAAGACAAGAGTCAAGCTCTGCCTTTTAAGGTTTCAAACGAGTTTACTTAAGAGCCTAAAGCTAAAGTTTAAATCCCAGCATTAATGGCAGGAGTTTCATCATAAATTACAAATTACTCTTCTTCAATAAATCTTTCTACATTTCAACATTCCTCAACAAATATCAAATTTGCTGACTTCGAAAGTGGTCAGCTATAAAGCTGAAATGGAATGAAACTTGGAGAAATTTACCGTTTATTTTTATTGAATGCGTTTCATTTCTTTCTGCTGTTTGTACCTCTCGAGGAAATTATTGTAGACTCGATTTCACCTGAACTGTGAAGCACAAGTCGAGAACAATAAGCATAGCTGAGTTTCGAATTTCTTCAGTTGTGAGAACTTTTTCTTACTCGATAGAAAATGTTTCTTCAAGGTGACAATTTTCTATTTTACAAATTTAAAATCCCACAATTAAGATAGCCTTTCAAAATTGAGTCTCAAGTTGGAGACTTTCAAATTCTTCCAATTTTTTCACAACAAATATGAACTGTTTTTGTAATAATTTTCTGAGAAGGAAGAGAGCGTGTTTCACTTGCAATAGAAGCTCAACCAGAAATAAAGTCGGCGCAGATAATTTATAACTCACGACCTGATGGCAGGTAGAACGTTCTATGATTAGATAACTTGTGAATTGTGGCCTAAACAAATTCTGGGTCATTTCCGAGGTTGAGATCGTTTGTCACATTTCTATCACAATCCGCAATTGACAAACCAAAAAAAAACTCAGATAATGAGCGCAGTCTCAACAAAGTTGACTCAATGACTCCTTTCAAAGTTTCAAACGAACTATGTATTTCGATAAAGATCATTGTTGAAATGTGCAGTGTATCCATTCTCTTGATTGAATAAGGTCAATTCTTTTTAAATCATTAAATTACGGAATAAAAGGGTGTTGCAATCAAGATCGAATTTTGAACTTAATTTTAAACCCCAACTTAAAGCCCAACATCCTTAAAAATTAAATTAGAGCCAAAATGAAAATTTATTTTTTATTTCGACCGGATAAGCATTTTTCTTCCTTTTTTAAGGGGTTGAAGAAAATAGCAAGTAATAGAGTTAAATAATAATTGTTGAACTACTTTTTAAATTTCTGAAACAAATGTGACTCAACTGTATAAAAACTAGCAGGGAATTCCTTTATCTGTTTGAATTGCGTCCTCGATTAGGAGTTGAACACGACCATGACTATTATAAGAAACTCGTGACCCTGACCATTTAAGAGCAGATCGAATGCCTTTAAATTCTAGACGTGCGTATCTATCTGTCCCAGTCTATCGAAACTGCATTGCAAAAATTAAGTAGAATCAATTCAGGTCAAGCAACTTTTTATTCCATTGTCTAGCTCCATCTATTCTTGATCTACAATTCTACAATTTTTATAAATACTTCTATTCCACTTGGATTCCATTTACCATTTTGAAAAAGTCTTCAAAATTTAAAGTTCTCCAAACTTGAATGTCTACTTCAAAGCTGCCAATTTTAAAAATCGTGCAGAAATTTTCAGAACAATTTTTAAGGTCTATTATTTCTGAAATTCAAAGAGAGATTTTTTATCCAATAACTGATTATCGAATAAAAAACCCTTTCTTATCTTTAGAGGTTCTATTCTTGAATAACTTGCATGTAGAAGAAAAGTGAAGCTTCTTTTTTAGGGCTTCTTTTACCTCCTTCAAACATTTTTTCGTAGCACGCAAGATACTCTGGTCTTAGAATTTTATAAATTTACCATCTCGAAATTCATGGGACTGAAGTTTCAGACGTCTATTCTGACGAATTGTATTTGTTTCGATTTTCTTATTTATAATCTTCAAAAAATAGAAACCAAGCTACAAAAGCCGTTTTTTTTATTTACTGATGCCACTTTAGAATAAAAAAAACAAAAACCTCCCTTAAAAGAACCATTTTGTTAATTAAAATTAAAAAAAAAAAATTTCAACCAGTTCAATTAAAAAATATTAGAAAAAATGTTGACTAAAATTTCCCTTTGCGGAGAAGGTTTTAAACTTGGGAAATTAAAAAAAAAATTATCTCTTGTTAGCATTTTCCTGTATTAGACTGGATCAAAAATGTCACTGTTATATTTTTTGCAGAGGAGTTACTTTTTTGCAAAATAGTTGATTGCGGAGGTTTTCGATTCTTTTAACTCTAAAATGCCATCAGTAAATAAAAAAAGAAATGGTTTTTGGTTTTATTTTTAGGACATTATAAACTAAAAAATAGAAAAAAAATCGTCTGAAGAGACGTCTAAAACTTCAGTCCAATGCGAAATTCAACCATTAATTATATGTCGTGAAAATAGTTTCTCTAATTAATTTAATTCGTCAGAGTACTTGACACGGGAACTCATACTGAGAAGATTGAAGAGGATCTAAAATATCAAATTAGTCTCAGTTTTAATGACACCAAATAAATAAGTTGAATTGAAAAATTAATTGAACCTTTAAATAAATAAATAACTTTTAAACTTACATTTTATTCACTTTGGAAAAAAATGTCAAATAATATTCCTCTAGTGAAAAGTATTTTGAAAAATACAAAATACTTTTTGACTGTGAATAAAAGCTTAGAACTGATTTTGTACAAATTAATGAAACAAATAGTTGCAAGGGAAAGTGCAAATAAATTTTTTAAATGATTAACATGCATCATTATCTAGTGACTAAAAAGAATGTGGTTCTCGTTTAAATTAAGAAAGTAGAGAGAAAATGTTGGAAAGTGTAAGTAGTTTTTTCTGGGATAGAGTAACTGAAAAATCGTTTCATTAATTCTAAACAAACAAAAGATTTAAGACCTAAGATTTGAAACCTTCCAATTTTAATTTTGAATGATTTAAATTTAAAATTACTGAATTTTAATCTGCTTCAATTTAATATATTACAATTTTTAACTTTTATTATCGTATGGATGCATTTTTTATGAAACAAAAAATATTAAACACAAAATTTCTCTTCTCACTACGTGTTAATTTACAATTAACAAGAGGGGAAAATAGAGTTTTAATTACACCCACGAGTGTGCAGGTCAGTAGTTATAGGGAAAGGGGACAGTTAAATATATACGACAGTCAAGATAGCATCTCTTCTGGCCTGAATTGCAGATTTAAATAACTTATTTTCCATTTTGATGTATTGTTTAAAAAATAAAAATTTTTGTATGACCATCAAGAGAGAAATAAAACTCAAAATTTAAATAAATTAATAAATAAATGTGGAGCCCTAATGAAATAACAATTAGTTGGAAATGAAAATTAATGGCTCTATAGCTTCTTTCATTCAATAAATAGGCATCATAAGATTTAGAATTTACTGCCCACTTTTAATCCTTTTAACATCTTGGATTTCAAGTTATACAACATTTTAGCACCATCTCTATGTTTTATTTTTGCTGTTTTGTAAAACGTTCATGTCGAGACTGGAAAGTAATTCGTGCAATTTGTTGGCTGCCGCAAGCAAAATGTAATAAATAAAGAAAAAAAGACTCGGCGTCTCGACAGATTATTTCCGATCTGATTTCAAATTTATGGCTACGATTTATTAAATTTCCGGTCCTATTACAAATTAAAATTTACCTTTAGAGAAATTAAGTAAAATTAAACTTGACTTTTATCCGAAAAGTTCACTCTACACTTTGCCAAGTTTTAAACCAAACTGATAACATAAATACATATTTTCTTAAAATAAAAAGGTAATTTAAAGACGAGTTCCATCGTTCGTTAAGTTTCAGGTGGTTGTAATTTTCAAGCGTGTCACTTTCCTTATTTTAATTCTCGCGGCTCAACGAGAAAAACAAACCAGTTAAGTAAAAAATTTTGATAGCAAAAACAGGTTCCAAGCCAGCGATGAATTTTCTACTTTTTACTGTCATTATTGCTTATTACTTATTTCCTGCAATATAGATTAGAACCGGATATTTTTAAATTTTCGTCGCGTATTTTCTTCATGGAATTAATATTAAATATAAAAATGAAAATTAATTTACACAAATTGGTAAAAAATAAATAAAGGAATACATAATTATAATTGTAGCGTGTCTCGAAAAATAATTATAAAAAATAATTTTCAGACTAGGTGTTTAAAAAAGGAAAGGATTTCTTTGAGTTGGAGAATAGAAGTGAGTTAACATTGACTGGTTCTCAGAGCCAAAGGCGATGAACTTGAGATTGGTATTTAACATCCATATTTCTAAGTTGTCTCTCTTTTTAAAACCAGAAGTTTATATTGTGTACCGGTATAGGTATCTATGATGAAAATGAGATGAGGTCATATTTAAAAAGGCACAAGTTACGAGGAGGAGGCACTCCTTAAGATGATTCTGATCTCCCCTTGAAACCTCCTCTCATTATACATATAAAGCCGACAACCTGATTCCGTTGCTTTAAGTCTCTGGATATTTTCTGTCATAATGAGATGCCTACTTAATATGTCAGATGAGGTGAAGTTTGAGTTCTTGAAAGAAGGAATTGGGTCATTTAGAGAAGAGATAAAAGCAAGCAGATATTAAAATGATATAAACCAATTTAGACGATTTTAGATTCAAAGATTCTGGATACGAAACTAGAGAGATTTTTCATTTTATAGAAAAAAGAAAGCATTCCTAATTAACAGATTCTCTATTTAAATCTATTGGGTCCAAGTTCTATCCTCAAAATTCAAACTCTTCATTTTAATTAAAAAATAAAATTTAACAAATATTGTTAAATAAACTGAAGAAATCGAAGTTTGAAGGTAGTACTTGGGTTCAAAATCCTTAAAAAAGATGCTTTAATTTATTTTCAAAAGTTGGAATTTTTTTTTTTTTCTTTTTGCAAACTGGTTGACTGAAATGATTCGCAATACTGACCTACGGCAATTTCTAATCGTGGACGAATGTCATGAAGATCAGTTGTACTGATTGTCTATAATGTATGCTATACAAAACGAACAGCACATCGAAGAAATGAACTGAAAGCTCTATACGCCTTCACTGGAATAATAAAAGGCCTTTTGATCCAATTTTATCAAAAGAAATGAGATAAAAAGAGCCAGTATTAATTTTAAATAAATTAATCAGTGACAAAAACAATTTACAATTAGCGGAAGTGAAAAGAATATAATTCTTCTACCGTAAAAATTATTTTAAATTCTGAGCAAACAATCATATTTAGAAAAAAATAGTGATGATCTCAAAAGAGGATTTGATAAAAGATTCTGAATCGAGATAAAATTTAAAATTTATTTTAAAAAATACGCAAACAGCAATAAAGAAATTAGCTGAAGAGGGCTTTAAACTCATTAGCATTACAAGCATCTTAGGTTTAAGTACCGTGCCTGTATCAGTGCTAATTTATTCTTTAAATTTACATTTTTACCTCTTTATGTATTCTTTGAACTTTTCAAGCAAGTCTACAAATAAAAATAAATTTGAATGTTATAAATTTCTGTAGTTCAGTACAATTTACAAACTGTTATTATAAAATATAATAATTATAAGTATAACATAATAATTTATAAATACGATTTAATTCAATAGAACCTAAGAATGAATTTTTAAATTTAAAAGAAAGGAATATTTTTCCCAGGAAACTCTCGATAATAACACACTGAGTCAATGTTTTGAATGCAATGCAATTCTTGTTGAATTCTTGGATCTCCCACGCATACAGAGAATGACATATGTTTTCTTAAGCTTAGCTTATAAATTATCAAGGATTACAACATGCTTACATCGGTTTTCAGTGAAATCCTCAGCAGTGATGTCAGTTTGGACAAACATTTTGTATTTTGCTGTCAAGCAATAACCAAGCAAAGACGACAAAGATCCGTCAAAAAAATATCCATTTATAAAGTTGAAAGTCGAATCTGGAAAGCAATTGTTTCCAAAGATTGTCAACTGAATTTCCTTTCTTGATCCCAAAATTTGAATTCCATGAAATTCGGAATTTTGAATTTAAATGCAGAAGAGTAATCGATATAAATTATTTTTCCACTTTAGAATCCAAATCACTTCTCACAAAAGATATTGTTTCTTTTTTTTAATCAAGTTAAATCCTTGTTTCTACTTTTTTCTCTTGAAAACATTGATAAATTAACGACGTAAAAGAAAACGTGTTTGAGCAATGACAGTTCTCTGCGTTCTCCACGTTCTCCAAGGAAGACCAAACTGACACTGAAACTCTGAAGGAAGCACGCGTGCTTGTCACTTTAAAGATACGAAAGAACGTCTTTGTAACCGCAAAGCGATCGTACAGGGCTGGTCTCTGTCAGAATAAAACTGTAATTTGTGGACTGGCGACCGCGAGATAATAAAACTCGTTTTATAATACGAAAGAAGAAAGATGCGCTGGTCCTCAGCGTGCGAATCACGAAAGTACAATCCGCAGTTAGGTGGTTGAACCAGAATTGAAGCCAGGCAAAAGTTCCGCGCTACTCGAAGCTTGTCGTTTACTCCCGAACGGGATCGAAAATACCCGAAGAGGAGGTCCGATAATCCTCGAGAATTTTCGATTTCAGAGGCACCGAGCCAAATTTCAAATCTAAACAAATTTCGATTTGGAAATTTTGAAATAGAAGTGATTTCCTTCCTCCTAGACCTTTCTCACAACCTAGAACAGATTTACTTTAGAGAGGATCCTTAAATTTAGAGACTTCGAATTGATTGGGTTGAAGTTTCCGACGTCTACTGTGATGAACTTTTTTTATTTTATTTTTTTTCTTTGACGTTCATTGGATTGCTCGGGATTTTAAGATATTTTAAATGACTTTAAAGAATTGCAAGGGATTTCATAGAGACTTTACGTGATTTTAGGGAATTTCAAGGTATTTTAAAGAATTTTAAGAGATTTCACGAAATTTTAAGGTACCTTAAAGGATTTTTAAAAGAGTTCAAAACAGTTTAAGGATTTTCAAGAGTTTTCACAATATTTCAAGGGATTTTTAAAGGGGATTTTAAGAGATTTCAAATGATGTCAAGTGATTGTAAGGAATTTCAATGGATTTCCAAAGAATTCAAGAGAGTTTAAGGATTTTTTAGTGATTTCAAAACATTTTAAATTATTTTAAGCCGGGTAAATTAAAAAAAATCATCAGACTAGACGTCTGAAACTTCAATCCAATTTCGAATTGTTGAGTTCGAAATACGATCAATTTAAGTTTAGAAATTTCGGAATTTGCTTCCGAGAGGCAAAAAGCTTCTCTCCATTAACAATTCAATTTTTTTTTAAATATCGAAAAACTTCTAGCTTTAATGCAAACAGAATGCTTGACAGGTGAATGAAAGTTGCCATCAAAATCTCAAATGGTCTCAAACCACTCTTATTCTCGTCGCTAGTAGGATTTTCCAAGAAACTTGTTTCCCTCAATGAAGCAATCGAGATAAGATTAGATTAGAGTAGTTGTGCAAAATAAATCTATACGCCACTGCATCCAGTATTTATAAGATGTGATACGAAACGTGTACCGGTGCAGTGATCCAGTACTCGTCCTCCTACGCGGTTCGGGTTCTACATTCACTTCTCTTTTTGTAGCTATTGATTTGAGTACGGTCACACTTTTCAAGGCGATATCTATCTCTCTCTTATTTTTTAACGGTATCCTCTGACAAAGTATATGCGAACCCATTGTCATTGAATCTGATGGGTGAAACTTGCTCTTAATTTCTTTGCGAGTGAGTCATGTTTGCTTTTTCTAAAGATCCTGTCAGTCATTGTTAAAATTTAGGACTCCATAAATTCAGATCGCTCTAAATTCTAAAGTTTATCATTCTAAATTCAGATCCAGGGTATCTCTCAATTCCTGAAAAAAAATTCCATGAATTTTCCAGGTTTTTTCCAGGTATTTCTAAATTTTTCCAGGTATCATTTTTGACCATTCAAGTATGGAACACGGAATTTTATAACACCCCCCCCCCCCCCACACTCATCAAAGCATTATCTAATAATTGCGAAACCCCATTTTTTGTAGACATTTTAATGTTTAAATTATAATTATTTAAATTTAGAAAAAAAATATAACAGGTGATAAAAGAGAAATTCGCCCGGCGTTGCTCGGGATTTTAAGATATTTCTTACTGTAAGGAATTTCAAGGGATTTCATAGAACCTTTAAGTGATTTTAAGGAATTTCACTTGATTTTAAAGAACTTTAAGGAATTTTAAAAAGGAATTCAAAAGATAAAAAAAATTGTCAGACTAGACGTCTGAAACTTTAAACCCAATTCATATAGCATAGATAAAAATATTAACCCTGAGATCTATCTAACTTTTTTTAGAGTTGGAATTTTTTTGTTATGCCTCAAGATACTTGTTCTAGAAAATAGTCTTTTCTCGGATATTCCATAATTGTCAGGATTATTGCAGCAGGATGTTAGAAAATAAGCGGATGACGTCAAATTACAATTAGACTCAGACCTTAGAATTAAAACGACGAGATTATGCAGTGCGGTCACTTGAAAGAAGAGAAAAGTATTGATTTTCAAACGTGTTATCGACGAGATATTTGCCTGTAAGAGAATACCCAAGTTCCATGAGGTAATGGAAAGACACGTATGGAGCATTTGAAACAGATGGTTCTTGCCATTACGATGCTGGAAAAAATCCCACACGTGTATGGCATACCTTTCATTTATCCATACTCGCAGCAAGGTGAAAATCTTGATTACTATTACAAGAACATTGAACTTGTTACTCACTACATCAAACAATTACGCTATACTTAAGACATTCATATAAAACAATAACTAAAATATGCGACTAAGTATGTAAACACGTCAAATAAATTAATAAGCTACTTTCAACAAGGAAAAATTAATTAAATATAATTTAAAAATACCGAGAGGCATGCAATTAAGTTAAAATTAAATTACACTCATAAAATGTTAATACTCCACTATAAATACGTTTTGCATTCGACGATGTATTCATAAATCTACTCAACATTCAGGATTTATAAAAATTAATAAGGGTTAGTAAAAGCTAAAATAAGTAAATTTATTAAATAAAATAATAATACATACAATCTAAATAATAAATAAATATAACGATTATGATATAACTATAAATAGGCGAACCTCAATTGTTAGAAAAATACAAAACATGCATTGACGCGTTTTTAGTCGATTTTCTACATTGTTTTATAAAAATGTCTTGAGCAATTTCCAACGATGGTGGTTTCTTAAATCTAATACTACTTTTAATAAATATCTTTTGGAAGATCTGGAAGTTTTTTTCATAATAAAAAAAAAAAGAAGACTTTTTAGTCTCAAAAAAAAATCACGTTTTTAGACTAGAACCTATTAAATCTTGATTCGCGAATGTCTGGTATTTAATTTCTCGCGATTTCTGGTTTCTTTGATTCGATTTCGAAACCTGATATTAGGAGAGAAATAGAAAGAGGATCCCGCTGAGGGCAGTGACGAATAAGGCAGCAGCACATGGTAACGTGGTTAAAGTCAATCGACGTTGAATTTTTTCTTGGTACTCACCACGAATTTGTTTGCCGTGCTTGTCACCTCGTTGGGAAACGCCATCAGATTCCAGTAAAGTTTGAAGGCACTTGATGTTATCCCTGCATGAACATGCAATCTCCGTCTGAAATATAAAAAAATTCGATCAAGAATTGAAAACAAGTTCTTTTTACAAAATTCAAAGTGCAAAATAGAGAGAAATCTACATGCAAATATATAAAAATTAAATAAAAAAGCTTGGAAATCACAATTATAAATACATACCTTCATTAATTTCTGTTTATATTTTCTAAGTTCAAGATTCTATTTCATATAAACAAAATAAAGAAGTAGAAACTTGAACTGACATCAGAATAAAATTAAATAATAATTATCAATTCTAAAAAACTCTTCATTTAATTCAACATTCGGAAGCATTGAGATTTCGAAATTGATTATTTTCAAATTTTAAAATGCATTTTTTCAAGGCAGTTTAAAAATGTTTATAGGCTTTATAAGTTTTCTTCTCTTTAATTTTAAAAATCAGAAAAGTTGAATTGCATTTGTAACTTTATATATTCTACAGAGTACACAATAATTAATGTGGTTTGACAGACAAAATGAAAGATTACAGATTCTACCATGACCAAAAGCCATTATTCGACGATGGTTATGTTATCCTATCATTTGAGAAATCCCTCTGGCATTTACAAATAGTTTTATCGACACACGTCACGCGATATACTGTTAGTATTCTTTCATCACATACTACCCCACGCAATCGTTCGAAATCCGAATGCTTTCAACAATTAGTTTTCATAATTAAGGATTTTGCATCCTGAATTATTAAAAAAATGCTCTTTTACTTGTTTATTTAAATTTTAAAGACAAATAATCTAGTTGTCTTAATATTTAAACTATCCTAAATAAATTTAACAACCTAATTATCATTAAACTTAAAATAAGAAAGTAAATATGAAAGTATGTTAGTGAAACGCTCAAACTGATTAAAAAAAATAAACCAAGCATGCAGTGAAAAATCGTAAAATACACATAAAAATATAAACCTAAAGCACACAAAATCAGAAAAATAAAGCACACACACAAAAGCACAAATTTAAATAATATATATTTATTGTCTCCTTTCCTTCTTGTGTGCTAAACACAATACCTCATTATTCGTACAAAATAAATAAAAAATAAATAGATATGTACAAATAGAAAATAATAAAAAAGGAAACAAAATTTCGCAGAAAACGAGATGGTTAGTAAAGGATTAAAGCAGTTAAAGCATAGATAAAATTCAATAGCAAATATGTAGTTATAGGTAGTATAAATCGAGTTTAATATTATTAGAGTTAAGAGTTAAATATTTTTTTCCCTTTCCTTTTAAATATACTTTATTTACAAGAACAAACTCTATTCTTTATATTTTTATTTAAACTAATAAATGCTATATCGATTCTTTAAAATCACTTTTATATTAAAAGCAAATATCACATTTTCAAAAGAATCTCAACGTATTTGCCATTGAAAAACCCGTTTTGCAGATTTTGCTACAAAAGCGAATTGGAAGCTTGAAAAAATTGTTGAAGGAATTTTTAACTTTTCCATACGAAAGCAACAAAAATTTCACCAGAATTCGCAGCAAGCTAATAATCAGGTGAATGAATCTCGCGAAATAAATACATACGCAATCCTCGCCTATCAGAAGTCCCTGATTCATGATACATTTTTCAGCGTGCATCAGATGACACTGTGATTTTTCAATCAATTTATACACGTCCTCAACGTCGCTGTCACTGTCTTCAGTCACGGCACCCTGTAAAGAAAAAAAAAGGTTTTTAAGCAGGCAAGCATAAGATATATTAAATAGCTTGAAGCATCAATGAAGTTGTTAGCCGAAACTGCGATGAGGGAAAGTTAATGCTGGGTTAAAAAAAGCTCTTGTTATTAAAGTTGAAGAAGTGAATGTCTAGAAAGAATAACTAGAGCTACTATATTTTTCTCTAAACTAAGGGAAAAATCACAAAAAACATATTAAAGTCGGTGGGAGATTGTATTTTTCACTCAGTTCAAAAATATCACAATCTTTTCTTAAACAATCCTTAAACAAGTGTCGCAATCTATATTCACAGTGTTGACTCACTTCATAGAAAAAATATCGAAATTCGGTCAAAAAAAAACATCATAAAGGAACGTACGTTTACACGCCTTCTAGAAATTGAAGATGAATAGTCGCGAATCGCGCCCATGCTAGACGCGCAGTCCGATTGACTATCAAGAAAGTTTCTATAGTCGTCACCAAAATCCAATAGACGACGAGCTGCTTCGAGATCAGGTGCTTCGCTGTATGTCTCGCTCATGTAGTTCTCCTAAAAATGAATCAAAATCACAAATTTAATATGTATTTAAATTCCTTAATTTTCCCACTTAAACGTTTTCATGAATCCAAGAGTTTTCAAATTAAAATTACCTGATAATTGTCCCAGGCTTGTTCAGAGAAGGAGTTAGTTCCCAGACTATTTTTCTCAATATCGCTGTCAGCGTTGACCTGGCCATTACAGATTTCCTTGCTACGATTACAGGTATGCTCTTCCTCCTCTGTATCGGAAGTAGAGTCTATTGACGGGCAGTAAGTTAATCTTTTCATTGGAGCAGGGTCGCTGACAGAAACTCTTTCAACAGACAATTCCTGGTGTGCCGAACGTCCAGAGAATGATCCCGACTTCACAAGACTCGTCAAGCGTCCTGGAGAGTCTCTTGAGATCATCCGCATCGATCGAGTTCCGTTTGACTTTCTTGCGGAGCAATGATGATTCGAACTGCCATCGCTGCTTCCGGAATTCTGATTCGCGTTTACACCATCGGATCCAGATTCGCTCTTGCGACTCAAAGTTTTCTTGCGTAATTTGCTTTTCCTTCTGCGGAGGGAACTAGTCCTTGTGCGAGCATCCTGACAACTTACGGTTTCTTCCAACAAGGTCGATGAGGAGTTATTGAATGGAGCGCATGAGGTTCTGCAAAACAAATAAAGTTATGTTTGAAATCATTGAAGATCTAGGTACGTTTTCTTCATTTGGAATTAGTAGGGATTGAAAATTAATACTCACGTTGCATCTAAGGAGATCGATTTGATTGGTGAAGAGTTCACGAGTTGATGAAGAGCTGTCTCGGAAATGGAGAACTGAGAGATAGGGTCATTGCCTTCATTTGCATTTGAGTTGCTCCTAATTTGGGTGATACAGGAGACACTCCATGGTCTAGGACCATTTGCCTTCCTTTTAGATCGCATCACAACTTTCGGAGTGCTCGAGTCTAATAGTTGATAGCTTTCATTCACAGGCGTATTGTCCGCGGAATCAAAAATTTCCTGAGAAGCGGACTGGGATGCACATCCTAAATATCCATCAAGTCGACGATAAGTCATTATGCTGCTGTGCAAATCTTCGGAGGAGATCGACTGTTTCTCGACATCTGATTCTCCAGTTGTGTACTCACCGCTTGCATCGCAACTGTCTAAAGAACGATACTGAAAAATAAAACAATAATTAGATTATAATACATACTTAATTATTTATATTTTTGTTTCCAGAATTTAATTTTGGTTAAACATTTGATTAAACTTACCTCGGAATTAGACAACTCGTCATATTTCTCCACGTAATTGAGCTTAAGCCACTCTCTAATACGAGCGTATTTAGCGCGATTACTGTTCGCGCCGTCCTTTCGGTCCTCGAAAACCAGTGGCGTGAAGTTTCTTCTAGGAGCTTCGATTCTTCTTCCTTCTTCTCGTACGAGTTTCTCCACTTCCATCACGAGTCTCTGAATGTCATACTTATCTTGCTTCAAGTCCTCATCAATTTCCTTTTGGCTCACCTCTTCGCAACTGCTGAGAGTCCTCGTGCTGTTTGCAATCAGCCGTTTACTGACCGTAGTTTGCTTAAATGAATCTGCAACTTCAATTTTATCCTGCTGTTCCTCTCCAAAATCCAAGCGAACTTTGACGTTAGTCTTTTGCTCTATAACGTGAGAGGACACTTGATCTGAGCGGGAATTTGTGTATGTCCATTCTTCTTCCGAAGAATCATCAACGACGTTCGGAGATTCTTCATTCGCTCCAGAACCATCAGCTTCTGAATCTGTGTCTAGGTGCTTGAAGTAAAAGGTCGCACAATTCTTGGATTTTCTATTGGATCTGTAATCAAAAGCATTTATTTTAATAAAGTCATAAATGTCGTTGCATACTGGATCTTTAATAGGAAAAGAACATACGTGTTGAAAGAGGCAGCTTCTTCGAAAGCCTTTCGACGTCTGGGAGTGTCTATTAGAAACATAGATCCATTGGAGTATTCAGTCGTTTCCGCTTGAACGTTTCGTCCAGCGTCGATTTCATCAATCGACTGATCGATTGACGTCGTTGTCGTTGCTGGAACGGGAACAGGAGTAGGTGCCATTTCGTCTTTTGGTTCCTCTTCTTCACTCAATCCACCTTCCTCGATGTCACCCTCTTCCCCCTGATCGCCCAATCCAATTGAAACTCGCTCGGCAATTTGCAATTCTGTATTTTTCAGGTCCTCGGGACTTGTGTCCATCACACAGAGCTCGTCAAGATCATCCTATAAATAAATAAATCAATCAATAAATTAATTAATTAAAAGAAAGACTCGAAGGGTTGAGTTAGTGAAGATTGCAGTTCTGCGAGACATTTCTCAAAGTAAAAACATTATGCAAGCATCGGGTCTCGGCTTATTTTCGCGCGTGTCTTTAATAGGCTGTCGTAGATCAGAAAGACAGGATCTTATCGACATATGCAAATCAGTGCATGCGACGCAGTCGGGGTTCTGGAAAAGGTTTCTCCACTCAGGACGGGAGAAGCTTTGAAGAGGCGAAGAGACCAATTCGAAGAGCAAGAACTCGAGATTCAAAACTCGCTTTCAAGATGAACAGAGTTGATGTATTCTGGGATTGGTCACACTACACTTATAGGGTACCAGCAATATCAGCCTACCTCAAAGTAGGATCCATCGTCGATAAATCGGTTCTCGGAAGACAAGTCGCTGTCGGAGAGGTCGCCTTTCGATGTCCCAGGGTCAGAGGGACAGGGTCTGAATGCTCTGACGCGTTTTGCTCGACCTGACGAGCGTGTCGAACGAGCGTATTGCCCTGGAGAACTACCTTCCCTTCCAGACTCTCGTGATTGCCTTCGGCTCAGTCGTGGCTGCTTCGTGACCGGCTCTTCGTCGCTATCACTGCTACAACAACTGGGCACTCCGTTCTGAAAAACAAATTCGAAAAAATTCGTTAGTTCAATAACAATCATTGGGGTCGTATTAGCTAGGCATTTCGCTAGCTTGGAGGTTTCTATCAGACAGGAAAGTGATTCAAGGTTCAGTTTTAAAAGTTTCAAACAAAAATTTCTCATTATTCCTCCTCGGCAGCTCCCGAAAGAAAGTTTGCCCATAAAAACTTCTTTACCGGATTGCGAAGGAAAAATTAGGAGTCGATTAGGAGTTCTAGATGAAAAGTGAAATTTCTTGATTCTGTAAAAAAAATTAGAGGAACTGATAGAGGGATTCGAGGATTTATGAGAAAGTAGAAGGTAGTTTAACGGATTTTAAACTCGGCGATTTAAAAGTTCTATTATACAATCAAGAAATATTTTGCACTCGAGTTTATCCCATATAATATTTCTGCATCATAATTCTCTCACAAAAGCATTTATGTTTAATTTATATTACGCTAGTCCGCAATCCGGAATAAAAAAGTAGAATTGCTCATAAAACCACACTATTACACATCACATCGACGCAAACTATTTTCTCAACTTCCAAGGCCGGGTGAATGGAACGAAAACAGAAATCATTGTTCACGATTAAACTATTTTAACTTTCACTAATCCAAGACTTAATAAATCGCGAGGTCCTAATCTGATTAAGTTTGCTTAAAGAACTTACCAATCCAAAGCGCACAGAAGTAGTTTATCCAATTTGAAATTGGATTTTAAAAAATTAAATTGGAAATTTAAATTTTCACCACTGAAAACTTGTTTTTAAGTCTTTATACAATAGAATATCTTTTTGTGCAACTTTTGAAGCTAAATGTAACTGAATAATTCTCACTTAGAGAAACAAAATGTAACTTCTCTGGGTTAGAAGGGAAGCAGTTTACTGGAGTACCTGACTCTTCCTTGTTCCGACCAGAACTGAAATTACTCTGCTCCTGGCAATAAGTCTTGTAGGAAAAGTTTACAAGCCAGGTTGAAACTTGTCTAAATAAGCTCAGGGTTTAGGGAGGGTCTAAATACTCAGGTACGATTCGGAAAATAATTCTAGTTAGGGCAGACTCTCTGTTGCTGAAATTGCAGTTCAAGACTTAAAATCTTTAGATATAGATAAAAACTTATTTTCAGTTTCAAATATGGTCATTTAATCTAAAGAAAAGGATTTTAAAAGTACTTTGACTTTTTTCAATTTTTCAGAATTTTTAGACTATCAACCCAAAGGTCTACATTTGGTTTCAGTCACAAGGCACGACCTTCCTTTGCGCTCTTTTCTCGTAAACAATCGTAATTTTCGATCAATTGCCTTGGGTGGTCGATTAGAAGCCCGCAATGTTTCTTATTCGAGGAAAATACTCCGGCTATTTTCTCTTCACTAGTAAAAAAGAAAAAAAGATGTAGGCCAAATCTATCAGACAGGAAAATAAAGGCAAGTGAATAGAGTTTAAAAATTTGAAGATTGTAATTAAAAATCAAGATCTGCGTAAAATTTTCCACAATGTAGAGAAGTTGTTGATTTTTTCAGAATCAAAGACACAAGCTCCTGACTTTTCCCTTAACTTTCTAAATCTTTCTTCAAATTATTAGCTTTGACTTGAGAGTAAAAACTAATTTTGTGGAAGGATTAATTATTTTTACTGAAACAACTTGGAAGCAGAAAATTCTAACTTTCTATTTGATCTGGACCTGGGCTAAAACAACTTGACTCCGAGAGAAGGTAAAAAGCCTCTACAGTGGATAAGATTAGAGAGAATCCCCAAATTTTGGAAGCCACTTAGGACTTCGAATCCTTGAAAACTATTCTTTTGCAAAATAGAGATCGGTGGATAACTCTACGAGAATTCTTAGAACTTGGCTTGAGAAACGAGAATGCAAACTTCTGTCTCTGTAGAAAATATTCAGGATTCAGGTTCGACATTTGCTTGTTTCTCCAGTTCATAATCTGGTCTAGTATGGCATGCAATGATTTAGTTGCAGTACTGCAGAACCTTCACTACCTGCGGTCGTCCTACCACCTTCCAGGAATGAAAGCTTGTTTTACCTACCAATTTTGGAAGGTAGCTTATGTACGATGATGATAAAATAAAAACAAATGAAGAATTGCCAACTGAGAATTGAACATTGATGTATCTCTTCTTTTCAGAGTGATTTGGTTAAAAATATTGCAAGAGATTTTAAAGGTCAAGATATTTATTTCAGGATATTTCTATTGATTTCAAAAGAATTCTTTATATCTTAAGGGATTCAAAATATTTTAAGAGATTTTAAGGGCATGTGGTAATTACCATAAGAGAAAATTTATTTTCCGCAACTTCACGCTCACAATAATAAATATTTTTTGCTAAAACTGGGCCATTTACCTCCGTTTCGTTCAGATGAAGGTAAATGGCCTAGTTTTAGCAAAAAATATTTATTACTGCAAGCGTAAAGTTGCGGAAAATAAATTACTCTTATGGTAAAGTATCACATGCCCTTAAGTGATTTCAAAAGATTTTAAGTGCTTTCAAGTGATTTTAAAAGAGAACTGAAGATTTCAAGAGATTTCTAATGAAAAATCCATGAAATCAAGACATATAATTCAATTTTTCACCGTATATATTTAGAAAAACTCAAATGAACGAATTTTTGTATTAATTGTATTTTAAACTAAAAACAATTTTAAAACCTTGATTAATTTTCATTGAAAATAATTCTGTATGAAAGAAACTTGTAATGCCTATTGTTATTTTTAGTAGGAATAGCATTTCTGGATAAAATAGAATTGGGAAAAAATATTTCGTTCATTTGAACGTTAAAAACTTTTGGTAGATAAATTTTAAGACAATTTAATTTTAAAACTGTTGTAGACTAGAAGGAAGCCTAAATCAACGCAAACTTTCACCGAGGGTGATGGTTTATTTTATTCTTTATAGCAATGACACTGAGGGATACCTGCTATTGTACTAGTCCTAGTCAGTCCTGAGGGACAGTTACGAGTGCACTTCCTGAACCTTTAGAAAAGAATTTAGGAAGAGAATCATTTATCAGTATAGTGGTCGTTATTTTCAGGTAAATTTGAAGTGCCACTGTCTAAAGGTCTACAAGTAGTTGACCCTTTGGCATCAGTAATGTACCAAGGCCAAATAAATATGGTTCACAGTTATATTCTTATTTTCCCATATTTTTAGTCCTGCATTTGTTAAATCTCAATCTTAGTCCGAGCCACAAATTTCAAATTAAATCTCTAACACGATCTAAATTTATTCTCACGAAAAAAAATTCTTTCTCTATTTTGAAGATAATTAGATAAATACAGTACAGGCCAAAAGTTTGAATACACCTGTTTTTTGATGATCGTTTAAATTCTCTTAAATTTAATTGCATCAGAGATTAAATTTTTTCTTGCCAGTAAGTTAAAAGCTATCAAAATTCTGCTTAAAATGAGCCCAGAACGAAGTCACTTTGTTTATTTTTTAAGAAGATATTGCAAAAAACGTCTAATTTTAATTTTTTATAAAAATATCAAGAACTTTCGAAATAATGAATATTTTTTTAATTTATTGGGCTCATTTTAAAGGTAAATTTCTATGGAATCTGAGACTTATTAAAATAATTGTACAATCATTTCTCTGCATTGTACACGGGTTGAAATTTGTATTTAAAATACGTGAAAAGTTCAATATCACCTGATCAGTAGAAAAATAATAATAAAAATCAAATGCATGTAAATTTTAATATATTTTTTTCAGAAAAAACAGTATTAATTATTTCCTATATTTTATAAAAATATTTTTCTCAACAGGAAAAATATTTCAAATATGTCCAACTTTTTCGCGTCAACTTTAAATACTCGCACAATGCAGAGTAATAATTGTAATAATTGTGACTTCGTTTTGGGCTCATCTCATTTTAAGCAGAATTTTGATAGCTTTTAACTTACTTGAAAGAAAAAATTTTATCTTTGGTGTAATTAAATTTAAGAGAACTTAAACAACGATCATCGAAAAATAGGTGTATTCAAACTTTTGGCCTGTAGTGTACATATTCAATATTTTTAGTTTCACAATATATAGGAAAATTTCAAATATCCTTTCTAAAAAAAGTGGTGTAATGAAATGTCTCGAAAATCTCGCATACATTGTTGTTGCAAACCTGATTTCACGAAAAACCTTCGAAATCCCTTAAAATTCGTTAAAATTTCCTCATAAAATTCCTCAAAATTTCAAAACATTTAAAAATACTTAAAATCCCTTAGAATTCTTAAAACTCTTTTAAAATTGCATGAATTTCTTTAAAATTCCACGAAATATTCTGAAATCCCTTAAAATTCTACGAAATTGTTGAAGAAAAACAAAATTAAATTTAAAACATAATTAAATTTTAAAAAAGCATTTCTATTCCTAATTAATATTAAGGCTTGAATTTTCTCTCTTTAGTTCATCTGTATTATAAGAGTTGCTTTTACTTCGCGAGAAATAAAAAAATCATTTTTTAGGTGGATAAATAATAATTTTTCTACTTATTTTAGTGAGCTCTGAATGTATTTAATTTAAACTCAACTTCTGAAGAGCGAAAAAAGATGCCATCTAGAGATTGACACAGGTAGAAGTGTACCTACAGTGAATAATAGATGAGCAACCTGTCTTATTGAAAATCAGCTCGTAATAACGATGGTTAAATCTCTTAGGAGGGTTTGAAGTGCTTACAATTTTATAATTTACTTCCTGGGTTTAAAACTCAAACTAAGGAAATCCGTGGACGTGCTTGGGCGTGTTCGGCAGCAAGGTATATTGTGGGTCTAACAAAAATATTGTTATCCTCGGAAAGGTCAGCCCCCTTCATTTTAGTACAAACAAGACTTGGCTCACTTAGCTCATCTCAAGCCGCATCTTTTCCTTCATCGTCTTGCAGTTTACAATTAATTCGAATTAATCCCCTGGAACCTTGCGGCGGCACGTTCTTACATTCAGAAGCCGAGTTAATTCAATTAATTTTAATGGAGAATAATCGATCCGAGTGTAAATCATATACACGTGCAGAGAAATTTACATCTGGACACATCCAGTTACATTCAATTAAATGCATATAAATGGTTTAAAAAAACGTTTAATTTTCAACCAAAAATGTAACAGTTAAATATGATCAACAATAAAGATTAATTTTCAAATAGAGGAATAAGGCTGTGAACTCTGATATTTAAAAAAAGTTGAATTTTTAACTCTTCAATTTTAGAATCTCTAGAAGAATTTAGGAAGACAATTTTGTCCTTCATTCCGATGATTCACTAAAATTTTTTTTTTATGAAAGAGAAATCGAGAAAGAAGAGCTAATCGTTTTCGCTAAATTTCATAAAATACCAATTAGCTAAATTAAGAAGAATAAAAAATACTTCAGAATCAATTCATCTTAAGTTATATCTATATACATTCATAACTTTACATGTATATTGTGAAATAAACTTCCGTTACTGAAAAAATGATGCATGTATGTGAAAGTGAAAAACTTTACAGGTTTTCAAGCCCATAGGCATGATATTGAATAACGACGTTTTACTAGAGCTTCCACATGCTTCCCATCCTCTTAAAATTCATACTCTGCCCTTTCTCCTTAGACTTAGCTAATAAGATTCTATGCAGGAACTTAGAGATTAAAAAATTAGAAAAAAGCTCATGTCAAATTAAGACAGGTTTCTAAATTCTTAATTTCTTTCTTTAAGTTTGAAAGCTCGGAATTTCAGGGTATCTACTATATTTTGCTCGTGAAATTCCCGGACAATTCGCCCGCATTTTTCCCGCTTATAAATATAAGTTCCCTCTTACGATAGAGTCGTCATACAATGCGTAATGAGTTGCGATATGCGTAATTTACTCCATTCCAATATGTATTACAATTTATTTAAAATCCATATTTCTTAATTTTTTAATAATTTTTAAGAATTTCAATTATAAGAAAAAAAAAAGTAGCGCAGTTTAGTTGGAAAGAATGCGTAAAAAATAAATTAATATCAGTCATCACAGTACCTATTGTCATTAAAAAAGGTAATTTTTTAAATAAAAATAGATTGGTTTCAAAAGAGTTTTAGGATTTTCATAAGATTTCAAGTCATTTTTAGTGATTTTAAAGAACATCAAGCGAGTTATTTAAAAGTTATTTAAAAATATTTCAATGAATTTGAAGGAATTTCAAGAGATTTTTTAAAAAATTACGAAATTTTAAAGATTTTTAATAGATTTTAAGGGATTTTAGAAAATTTAAAGGATTTTAAGAGATTTCAATCAATTTTAGCGAATTTCAAGAAATTTCGAAAGATTTTAAATGATTTTAAAGAAGCTGAAGGGATTTCAACAAAATTCAGAAGAATTTAAGGATTTTCAAGAAATTTTACAGGATTTCTAAGAATTCAAGTGATTTTAAGGAATTACTAGGTATTTGACGGGATTTTAAAGTTTCTTTCTAAAGGATTTGAAAATAATTCAAACGATTTCAAGAAATTTAAGAAAAGTTGCAAGTGTCAAATAAGAAATATTTAGATTGATTATTCGGTAAAGTTTTTTTAAACCGGAAATCCACTTCCCGTATCAAAAATAAAATCAAGGACAATTCCAGGATTTCCTTAAATGTCGTACAGTAGATAACCTGAATTTGGGAGCTTTATGTAGATTACGAATAATAATCGTATATATATATATGTAAAATTAATCTTAATAAATTTAATAACCCAATTAAGAAACTTTTGAAACTTACGAGCTGTTAATGACGTGAAGGAAATGTGACTCTCAATAATAAATATTATAATTAACCATAAGATCAACAATTTACGAGATTTTGCACTTTCACTGTAAGCACCATCGAGAAGTGTAAAATGTGCCGTTTCGGAATATTTCACTCGTACAGTTTCTTCAATTAGAGACTAAATGTAAGTACCGTAATTTGTTATCTGACGAAATGACTTCTTCTTAAAATACTTAATACTAATATTCAATTTCAAAGAGAAATGTAAACTTCTTTTTATTTCATGAGATTAAATTAGGTTTCTTATCAAATTAACTTTAATTTAGAGATTCAAGAATCCTCTAAGGAACTGAAAATTACAACTTAGAATTCACAATTTACACTTTACAAGTTACATTTTAGAATTAACAATTTAGCAATTTAGAAATGACTAAATCCCGTTAGTAGCCTCCAGAAAATCTAGAATTGATACACTTAAACGATTCACCGTTAGGATTATTATATTAGTGACTCTTTAGCTGAGTAAATTCTCTTTTAAAAGCAAAAAATAAAATAAGAAGAAACGAAGGCTATAGATTTTTTTCCTAAGCTGTTACTTCTGTCTTCTTGCAACGGTTCCGCTCATTTAATGATTGCAATTAATAGCCACAAAGGAAGATCAAAAAATATAAAGATCATTAATCGATCAAAGACTCTAACACAAAAAAATTTTCGATCCATTAAGTTTCCAATAAAGTCAACTTCTATGAAGTACTAAAATAAATTTTTAAAAAATACAAAAATCTTTGGCACTTTCTCCCATAACATTTAGTGGACGAAATAACAGATAAGTGGTTTAATGCTCATCGTCTGAAAAATGTAGCAATATTGCGGAACGAATTCTTAAGTGGCTGTGCCCTGTGTTTAACCGGCCGCAAATATTTAAGTCTGCAAATCACTCGGAAATAATTTTCGCGACATGTACTTTGTAGCACATTATTTTTTACCTTTATCAATTCCAACGCATTTCAACAGTTTCAATTTTTTATTTTCATTTCGAGATTTTGAAATTAAGAGTCTTGGACCCAAATGCTAATAAAAACATTCGACTTTTGTAGTTCACTTAAAAAATATCATAAATAAATATTTTTCTCCTCCCTAGTGATATTTATTTTTTAATTGTGTGCGTACAGAGCGAAAAAAATGCCTAGTTATGATACTTTTTTTTAAATAAAATTTTGAGGTTTCGTTTCTAATTCTTTGTTTTACGTAAGAAGTATTAAAATTAAACGTTTTTTCGCTCTATAGCCATACTTTTACTTTGAAATAGAGTTCATCTACCAGTGTTGCAAAAATGGTTTATTATCCATTTTCAATTACTAATTGCATAAAAGAAATTGTAATTATACTTCAAATAATTAATAATTACATAAGAAAATTGTAATTAAACTTATAATTAATTATTAATAAATTAATTATACTTATAATTATTGTATAATTACAATTTTTATATGTAATTATTAATTACTCTAGTAATGTAATTACAAATGTAATTAATTAATTGCAACCCTGTCATCTACAGAGCGAAAAAATATTTACATATTTCAAAGATCTGTTGAGTAAAATGAGAAAATTGAATTTTGAGATTAGAACTTCGATTCAACACCCGTAAATTATTTAAATTTTGTCTACCTTTAGTACATACAGCCTTAAACCATTCCAAATGAAACTGAATAAATCACTCGAAAATATTTTCCATGCTATAATATCGCAAGTAATAAACATTATTGTAGTGAGTGTGATTTATAAGAGAGAAAGTGGCACAAGATGAACGTGCTTAATTAACCGACAAGCTGTGAATCCGAGGGCCTACATCATTGTGAGAACAATTATTTTGCTGACATGTTTGCACTTGCGACGATAATGCGTCACACCGTGCATGAGATTTTCCGATAATGTTCAAACTGATGTATGGACATCATGTTTTATGTCGCACACTTGATTTACATATTTTTAATTAAACCTTCACGCAATTTCCCCGAGAAAGTTTATATATTTTGCTTAAATGTAACGAGATTTCTTATAGATATTGCAAAATTGTAGACGAGATGGTGTAACTAAAACTCAATTATAATTTTATTTCTAACATTTACGACCAATTTAGAAGGCAATTTCCAATTTTCGAATAGAAATTAATGTTAATTTACGGCCAGTTAAATATTAGGTTAAAAATTTTAGTTTTTTTTTTCTCTGGTCTGTAAATTAAAGACCTTTAACAAATAGGAAAAGTCATTAAAAATTAAGGCTGTACTTCCGAAAAGCTCACGCAAGAATATTTATAATGTTGCCGCCTTACCAGGACCCCCACCCTCTCAAATAAAAAATGATAATTTAACAAATTTTTAAAACAAAAACTTGAAAATTCATTACCTGTATGGTGATTATAAAATCAATATACTAGGGAGACTAGTTCTAGATAGAGTAATTCAATTTTTATAACTGCGTAGAGTTTCATGTCTTAATTGTAAGTACATATCTTTAAATCAAAGTGCTCTAATGATAATTTTAATGATAGTGACCTAATGTGTGAATCATCAAATGGAATGATATAAAGTATAAAATTATAGAGACTCTGATCATTAAGAGTTAAGTGCTCCTTAAGCGATATATACGAGAAAGTGTAATAACATTTTTAATGGAGATGCATCAATCTTGATGTGAAAAATGAAATTCACAATTTTCCTGTTTAGAAACTTACAAATTTCAAAATTCTTCAGCTTAATTCACTGGTTCATGAGCGTGTATACGCTGATTTGGAATCAGTGGTATACTTATCGCTGATTCAGATTAAGAGAGTAGGTTTGTGTGACCGGAAGAAGGTCGAGGTTAAAAATAATCGTAAACAGGTATGGGCGTGCCAGAAATCAATTCCTGAAAATGTCAAAGGGAATAGAGAAAATAAAGAAGTGTCGATGACAATCCCAGGGCGTTACTTGTCGATCAGCCCGCATAATTTAAATACCATCCGGGCTTTGCTTGTAACACGCAGGAAGCAAATGCCGCCGCAATTAGCACGTGTGCCTCGGAGGAGAATTTTGCACTCTGCAAGTCTCTTTTTTTTCCTTTCCTCATTTTTTTACATTGCTAATCGCTCTTGCGTGAGAGAATTCCTTCCGCGGAACGTCTTCCCTCACAACACCCCCGAAATTAAATGCTAATCCCATAAATCGAGGTGGGGTTTCGCTCGCTTCCGGTCAGGTTACAAGCTGTTTGCTTTGTTCCAATAGTCTAGATTCTAAATTGAATCGTAACATATAAATTACTCTGAAACGATATTCTTATCTTCTAATAGATATTTTCCAACCCTCACTCTATAAATATTTCTTGAGATACAAATATAAGTGTAAAGGTTATTGAATAAGTTACGTTTGCAACTAACTCACTTTTAAGGTATTGCAGGGAATTTTTAAATCCCTTGAAATTCTTTATGATCCTTTAAAATCTCTTTCAGTCTCTTAAAATCTCTTGAACTCGTTCGCAATCCCTTATAATTCCATAAATCAAATTAAATTCCTTAAAATCATTTCCTTTAACGTCTTTTTAAATATCTTAAAATCTCTTGAAATTTCTTTAAATTTAATATCCGTTAAAATCATTCTAAATGTTTTGAAGTCGTTTAAAAAATCTCAAAGCTTCTTGGAATGCATTAAAATCTCTTGAAATATCTTTAAGTCTCTTCAAATTTCTTGAAATTCGTTAATATGAGTTAAAAATGAGAAATCTATTGAAAATCCTTAAACTCTTTTAAACCCTCTTAAAAATCCCTTGAAATTCACTAAAATTTCTTAAAATCTCCTAAAGTTCTTTAAAATATTTATGAAATCCCTTAAAATATTTTTAAAATCCCTCGAAATTCATTAAAGTCACATGGAATCTCTTAAAATTCCGGGCAACATCGGGTAAATTTCTGCTAGTCTGGTTATACTGACCAGAACACTGAGGCAGAAAAATTTATAGTAGAAAATTCTTGTTATTCTTACTAGAAATTTTTGTTACATTTACCAGAAAAACTAATTAGAATAATCAGAAGATGGTCAACTAAAAACTTCTACTACTTTTAAGTAGAGTTCATAGTAAAGGCATATTTCTCATCAGCTAATTAGATTCGAAATTTATTCTTACTATGTTATGAACATTAGCTTTGTATCAATTCAATGATCAATAGCATATTGAACCTGCCATATTGAAAAAAGCATTCTTTGATTGCGAAGCACACAAATTAAATCTTTATGGCGAGATATCGACAGCCCTCCCGGCAAAAGTTAGATAAATTTATAGCGACGGCTCTCTTGTCAGATAACAACGCCATGGTCAACACGTGAATCAACGTTAGTTCTACACCCCGTGTACGATAATCGATGCATGACTTCCTACCGGTTCACTTCTCTATTGTTTACTGACTACTCGTACAATGAACTGTCCTCTCTCACTCATTTCCCTTTTAAGCCTCGATAATCATGACAAATCCATTCAAATAAAATTAGGACATTCCAAACATGGTGGACACTATATTTTCGTAATACTGCCGTAACATTTTTGGGGTTCCTAATACCTAAAATTGTTAGAACTTTACTTACAGGTATAAATTCATTTAATCAGTTAATTGTATTTCACGCCTCTTTCTCGAGATTATAATGTAGCTGTTCATAATTTTGTTACAGCTTTAATTTTCTACTATAAGTTACTGATATGCCACGCGATCGGCACAAATAAGAAGAATGACGAACTATAGTACATTATTATCTGTTATAATTCGTAATTCAATTAAGGCAATCAAAGACTATTTCTCTTTCTCTTTTTATATTACTGTTCGAAAAATTTAAATTCTAACTGGAAATCTTTGGTACACCCTCGAATCGAGGAGAAGGTGGGAGTGGAGAAAACTGGAAGAAAGATAAAGCACTGATTATCGGTTGAACGAAAGATAGAACATAGATAGAACATATCGGCGATACGATACTTTTCAACTACTTCAGACTACTTTCTGATCGATTTACGACTCTAAACCATTTCTCACTTCCTTGGTACTTACATAAGGAGAAGTGTTACGGCGCTCAAGTACACGGAAATGAGAGGGTGCATCTGCAGATTTATTTTTTTTTACAAATTTTAAGAAAACTCAAATTGATTAAAAAGATTTAAATAGATTTTAAAAAATTTCTGGTCAGGGAACTGGAAAAAGGTGACAATGTTATGTTATGGCAACTTTATAAAATAGTTCAATTATAAATAAAGACACCTATTTTATGAGAAGTACATAATCGCATGATGTTCCAGAATTTAAATATTACTTGAAATCTTTGCGATTTACGAAGTTCCTAAGTTAAATAAATAAGATTCCGCAATATACAAACGCATAATTTTTTTCCATCGCATAATTTGGGAATTTGCGCATAATTTTTCAAGATAGTTATGCCAGTATTAAATATTTAAATTAATTATAGTTCTGATTTCTTCAGTGCATAATTTCTCATAATCTACCATGCAAAAAAGAAAATGGCTGAATTTACCATTAATATAGTCATGCGCTCTGAACGCTTTTTCCCTGGAACATATGTCAGTTTTACTATTTCAGATTGTAACATTTGCAACGAAAATAGCAGGGTTTACAATTTTCTTAGCACAAATTACAATTTGAAATAGTAAAACTGATTAAATTCCAG
>JAUESH010000039.1:1826945-1838366 GCA_032275165.1 Synergus magnus
TTATAGAGATTCCTGAAATTAGACAAGGAATTACAAGTTTCTATATTTCAAAAATTATAAATTCTCAATTATTTTGTGTAATACTTTTGAAATCCCTTAAAACCCTTTGATTTGAAATTTTTTTGAATCCTCTGAATCTTTTTAAAAAGAAGGTGTACAAAAACGAGAAGTTAATCGCGCGCGGATCATAGCTGCTACTATAAATAAAATTGAAAATGAGTCAATTAAAAGCTCTAGTCGATATCCGAATAAAATAACACTAAACTGAAAGAATTGCCCTTAAAGAGGAACAATTTATGAGCATTTGCTACGGTCGTGTCGTGTCTTATTAAGGTTTGTCTTAACTCATCAGAACGCTTGTCGCGTGAAAAAAGTAGGTGAGTCGGTGGTTATAGCTCGTCTCTCGTCGACAAGTACACGGTTAAGCGCAACACTAATTGTAAGACATATTTTGTCTTTGTCGGCCACTTACTTCCGTTCCAGAGACTCACGAGACTCTGAAAGATGGACATTATCAGACAGAAGTTCGCGCTTATCGGGATTCTTTCCAATTACAAGGTTGTAGCGTGCTTTGTGATAGCGTCTTTCCTGATGGCCATGCAATTATAGCATAGGCGTGCACGATCCTCCCGTTCGAGATCATTTCATTTTAGTTACGGATCGCGTAGCGAACTTGATCCATGGAATCCGACGCATGGTAAAGCAACGGGTACAACGCGGATGTTCACATATAAGGAAAATCTAGCTCAAATACTGGGACTATAAACGCCACGATAAGAGATCCTTTCCTATTATAAAATTTTACAACTCGCAACAAGTATTTTTAAAAATAAGAAAGCGGAAAATTATTGTCGTTAAGAGTGTTGGATCCAAGTTCTGGCCTTAAAACGAAGAATTCGAGTTTCGTTTTAAACAAAAAGTATTAGAAATAGAGATTTTTCTCGCTCTATAGACATATTTCTGTACATATATATTTGAAAAATGAGAACCTCTACAGAATCAAAAAAATATCTAAATATAATATTTGTTAATGGTATGTGGTACCATAAAAGCAATTTAGTTTCGCCAACTTTGCGTTTGCAATAATAAATATTTTCCACTACATTTTTAGGAACTTTTTGAAATTTTTTAAAATTCCACGACAACGTTCGAAATCCATTGAGCTGAAGTTTTTTAGACGTGTACTCCGACAAATTTTTTTTTTCTTCAGAGATTCGCACTAAAAAAATTGTTTTAATTACAGTAATTTGTTTATTGAAACATAAAGCATGAGAAATGTTTTTGCAAACAATATTTTTAATTGTTGATGAGAAATCTTTGACGAAAAAAAAAAAAAAATCTCCAACATGTGGCTACTCTGTAAAACTAGGCCATTTATCTCCATTTATACGAAACGGAGGTAAATGGCCTAGTTTTAACAAAAAATATTTATTATTACGAGAATAAAGTTGGCGAAACTAATTTTGCTCTTCTTTTCTCAGAATTGCTTCTATTATAAAAAATTGTAAGTGCGTCAATTTGTCACAATGATGAAAATAAAAATGGATTCACCTAATTGAAGGACTTAATAGAATACATTAAAGTCTGATTACCTCTTTGAAACAAATTAATTTGTTCAAGACGAATAACTGATAGCATTTGGCTCGTTAACTTTTCCGGATTAGCGTCTTGGATGTAAACGCAAAAGGCAATCTTGAGCAACATAAACCTGTTGGAAGCACTTGTGGAATCTGAAGAATAATAATTTTTGCGGTAACTAAATTCCAATTAAGGTAGGGAGTGTAAATCGACACGCTATCGCCAACATTTCAGAATCCTTCTTTAAGGGGGAATTTACAAGTTCACTTGATAATCAGCTCGGAAAGAATCAAAATTCCCCTCATTCCAAGATAGACGTTAATGTTCAAGACTCTACGTCAAAATGACACTAAAGACGTTCAGCAGAAATTCCTTACGTTTTTTTCGGTCTGCATAGTTGGTAACTGTGATAAACTCGAAGGGCTATGAATCTAAAATGTAACAGTCGGCACCTGGTGCGAGCCAAACCCATTAATAAATCGAGTCGCGGGGAATGATTGTAAGATAACGATATGGTGAAGGTGTTATGCTCCCATCCACTTTCGAGGATCTCGTGATAGAAAAGCAGGAAAGAACTATATTAAAGAGCGAGAAACTGTTTACAAGCAATTCTTATCGCATTCCTTGTCGAAGATCGTGAGCTAAAATGATGGAGAGGGAGAGGAAGAAAGAGAGAGTGCATCAGTGCAGTTCCTGTTGGAATCAACAACCATTAATGATGATGCCAGGCTGATTAGTGTGCGAAATCCTTGAGGATGTGTATTTAGACATTTGAAAATGAATTGTATGATGTCATCAAATTAATCGCAAGAATCAAATCTTAAAAAGACTCAAGACTGCGAGTAAATTCTCGATAATTTTTTCATCGTCATTATATGTTACCAATACAGTATAACTTATTGAAAGCTCGAGAGACAACATGAATAGAGTCTCTGAGAGAGCCAGGAAGTCCGCTCTTCGGCTTTGACCTCCACGCATGCTGCTTGATCTTTAACTGGAAAAATCAGGGAAGGAACTGAGAAGAGAGATGATGCGAATTCAGAACGAAGGCGAGAAAGTTTTAGGTGGAACTGGTGTGAAAATTATATGGGGGACTTGAGAGTTGGGGAGTGAGAACCTGACTGATTATTCACGGCCTGTTAATTGAAGTCAACCTGGCTCAAAACAGAAAGACTGAATTACAAATCTCACGCGACATGGTGAATGAGCGAGCAACTCGTGAGTCACCATTTATGCATTAATATTATTCCTGTAGAGTGTACTGTATAATTTTAAGATCAAACCATTTTATAAGCTCGTCGCATGACGCCTCTTGAACCAAGAATCATTTACAAGTGGTATATGTCTGGTAATTGAGTTAGCTGTAAATTGGTTTGCCAGCAAGTTGGTAAACTTAATTGATAAGATGTAAAAACTGAAATGGTTCGATTTCCCTGACTTTTCCCTGACTTTTAGACAAATTTTCCTGACAGAAATGTATTAAAAATGCGAATAAGTTTTTAATAATGCGCTAAAATTAAAAGCGAAACAAGCCAGGAAAATGTGTTCAATTTTTAAAGAATTTAAAGTAATAGAAATTGAAAAAGATGTTTATGTTGGTATTAGGAAGTCCTTTTAAAATATTATTAACACCAGCCAAAATTACTGCGTTACGCTTTCAATGACTTCCTATTTTAATAATCTATTTTTTCTATTGTAATTTCTTATTAAAATTAAAATACTATTGATATTTTTTTTAATTTCTCGTACCTAATATTACATTAAAGCATTTGAAATAAATTTAAATTCTACGGAATCCTTTAAAAATTATTTAGCAAAAAATATTTATTATTGCGAGCGTAAAGTTGGGGAAACTAAATTGTTCTTACGGTAAAGTATCATATGCCCTTAAAATGCCTAAAAATCTTTAAAAATTCCTAAAAACCTCTTAAAATTCTTTAAATTTCCAAAAAATTCTGTAAAATCTCTTGAAATCTTTAAAAATCCTTAAAATCTCACAAAATATCAAGAAAATCTTTAAAATCTTTGGATATCGTAAACATTATTAAATAAACTATAAAAGCTATATATTTAATGACAAAAAAAAACACAGCATAAATGTTAAACTGACATAATTACTAATAAACAATCACACTGACAAAAAAATTGCAAAACAAAGACGCACAAGTGCAATTTCCCTCACAAATTTTTTTTTCCCTGAAATTTTCCTGACTTCCCTGTTTTTCCTTACATGTGGCCACCACCCTGCCTTGTTATAAAGAAGTGACTCTTTATCCTTTAATTCAAAATGCATCCAAATTAGAAATCCTTCACCGAGACTGCAGCTGACTGAATCAAACAATGACTAATAACTTCGAATTTTTGAGACCCTAATCAGCAGACTATTGATAATCAGAAAAATAGTTCCTAAGGTGAAAGTTCTGAAAGGATAATCTAAGCAATAAATCTTGACAAAAGAGAGTCAGATCGTGTTTCAGACTAAACAAAGTGTAGCTGGGTGCCTAAGAAGGATGCCTTTATTTATAACTGCACGTGTAAACCATTAATGTAACAGACTATACGCTTCCGTACTCCTATAGTACTGTATATGTAGTTATAATACATATTACACAGTCCGACACGGATTGCCGCTGTAGAATAAGAATACGAGTGAGTGGGTTGGGACAATATTGTTGCAAAGTGAGTGAGAACCGCCAGGTGGGAGCTACAATCGCGAATGCATAATGAGCTGCTATCGATTTAACTACAGACAGATAAGTGGTACACATTTCTACTATCGAGACTTCCTGTCAGATACGTCCCAGCCTTCTCAACCTCAAGATTCAAGACTATCTTCAAACGAGGGTCAAAGAGATTCTCCAAGCGATTCTAGATCAAATATATGGTTCTAGACATCCAACCTGCCTCTCGATTAGTTCAAGGGTTTGCCTATTCATCTTCGACAGTCTACTTCATTTCTATTTTCTACTGACGATAGGTTCAGCTAAACTATAATTAAACTAAAAATCTTTCGAATTGAAAAATTCAACTTTTCTGTAATCGTTTAGATCTAAGATTCTGTATAATCATTTTCATACAAGATTATAAGTTAATAATGAGGTAATTAGTTTAAGTCTTGCATTAAGAAAGTATTGCCAAAGATTTTAAGTGACTTTAAAGGAATTTCAAAAGATTTCATAAAATTTTTTTAAATTATAAAAGGATTTCAAGAGATTTATAGTGAGTTTACGGAATTTCAACGGGTTTTTAAATGATTCTAAAGAGTTTCTAGTGATTTAAAGCGCTTTAGAGAGTTTTAAATCATTTTAAGAGATTTCAACAGATTTAAAACGATTTTAAGAAATTTAAATTAATTAAAAAAAATTTCAAGGTATTTCAAGAGGTTTTTTTTCAAGAGGTTTCCCTAATATCTCTGAGAGCTCTCTTGAATGCCTAACAGATGACCTGCATACTAAACTTAATTATTCAAATCCATCATTATTATTTGCTGGCTGAAACACACTCAAGTAATTCTGAATTTGCTATGCAATTGGAGATAATATCTGAGCAGTTATGGAAGGAACACCAGAAGAAACGAGAAATGTAACTCTGTCCCTGTAATTCGTTATAATTTGTATAAAATTTCCGATTTGCTATGGATTCTAGATAAAATCTAGACACTTCTGACATGAACACGAGAAAATTCAAATTACCTCTCGTTACTCTAATGATAATTCATTAGACTGTTAGCAAAACGCATAAAATATCCGAGTTTCTAATTCCACATTGTCATTTTAATTCCAAATCATTATGGAGATTTAGTTTCCTTTCTTAACTTTGCTTCCCTTTGTTCAGCAGAGAAGATAATGTTTCTGAGAAATATAAAATTAAAATGCGAATGCCCATATTTTAGAAATTTGGGTCAACGAAATCGGCACATATGTTGACAGGCGATTGTTTCCTCGTCCGCCCCTAACGTCTATATTTGGGTAAATTAGTAAAACTATAAAAGACCACGCACTCATTTCCGGCGACACGCCGAGGGTCTTTCAAGTGTTGAACCCTTTTTAGACCGGAACAATAATTTGGAAAGCATTTAGACTGGATTACAATAATTTGTAATATATTGCTAGGAATTAGAATACTAAGTGACAATTGGCGACTAGCAATTGGTACTCACCTTGTTGCAGGTACGAGAAGCGAGTGTCTCGATGTGACATTGCCATTCCAAGGCTCGAAGAAACAGAAGATGCCAACGACGTTCGAGAGAGCTTGCCACTCGCAATGCCGGATGCTGTTGTTCTTGTTGTTGCTGCTGTTGTTGATCGCTTCCTTTTTTTTGTTCCTCACACTGACCTGAAACCTTCTCACTAAGCTTGACGACCGAACTCACTATGCGACCGTGAGCCTCTATATCTTTTTGGAGAACCTGTAACAAAACAAAAATTATTTATTACATGATTTGATCTTAAAAAAGTGGTGTAACGAAATGTCTCGAAAATCTCGTATACATTGTTGTTGCAAACCTGCTCTCTAAATTTGAATCAGCGAAATTCCGCTGATTCAGATTAAGAGATTGATTGGCTTTTGAATGACTTGAAGTTGTAAGAAGTATGTAAACAAATTCAAAGAATTCAGAGTATTAATTTTGAAAGATAGGTACACAGGATTTAATGAAATTCTTAAGCATTTAAAAATGATCAAACATCTACATATTTCCAAATCAACAGAAACCTAATAAATTGAAATGGCTACAGAATTCTCATTTGAACAATTCCTTATACAAAGTAGCACAAAGTAGAGCAAAAACCACAATCCGACTTACATCCTGATTTGAACCAAATAAGTCGAATAATCCTTCAGCCGTGTCGCAAACCACAAAATCAAAGTGTGAACTGGTAACCAGAGATGGGGCAGTTTGTTCTCGATTAGGTTTCGGTTAGTGGTTGCTTTGCACGTTATTTATAGGATTACAACAATTCAAAGAACACCTTTACAATTTAAGACTCAATAAAATTTATTAATACATATTTGTAACTTTATTACTTAGTTAATTAAAATTCAAGGAACGATTGAACAGAGACTTTGTGTTGAAAAAATGAAAATGTTGATGTTCTCGTGCGGACTTGCTGTTAGTTACTCCACAGATATTGTGGAAAAAGCTAGTGAGCAAGCTATGAAAATACTACGCTTTATGCAGAGTAATCATGACACAAGGTTATAGAAAAATCGTTAGGTCGCACACCTGCATACTGGCCACATGTCTGCTTTATGATAATCACTTTTCAGGGGGTGCCTTGGACATTTTCTATTACTTATTTGTAGTAGTGCATTACCCCCTCAAAGCCACCCTAAGCGTTTTCCTGCGAAGTAATACCTTCTGTTGTTCAAGAAAAAAGGAATTTTTCAGATACTGTTTCCATTTTGCATACGAATTTGCATCTGAATATTCATTTCTATCTTCCTTCAGATGAAGTCTCACAAATTAGAAAAATGCGAATGAGTTTTTAATAATGCGCTAAAATTAATAGCGAAAAAAGCTATTGATATTTTGTTAAAGTTTCTCGTAATAACACATTAAATTTTTAGAAATCAGTTTAAATTCTACGGAATCTTATAAAAATCATAAAAATTTCTTGAAACCCCATTAAATTCCACAACAAACTTTAAAATTCCTTAAAATCACTTAAGATTAGATAAAATCTCTAAATTTCAAGAAACCTTTTGAAATTCCTTAAAATTTCACGACAACCTTCGAAATCCTTTCAAATTCGTTGAAATTTCTAGAAATTCCTGAAAACGTTTTGAAATTCCATAAAATTTCAAGACAACCTTTAAAATCCCTTAAAATTTCTTAAAATTCCATGAAATCCTTAAAAATTTTTTCATATTCCGTGAAATGCTTTAAAGTTCCTCTCATTCTTTTAAAATTCCTCAAAATAATTTTAACCCGTATAGCACAAAAGTTTCCATGAATATTCCTGGAATATTCCAATGGAAGGTTCGGAATATTCCGAAAAATGTTCCAGGAAGGTTGCCGGAAGTGGGTTAATGTCCCCATAACAGGGAACATTCCCAAGGAAGGTTTAGGGAGTTTTCCTGGAAAATTTTGTTATAAAATTTCAGGGAATATTGGGCGTAAACTTTCCCGGAAAACTTCCTGGAACTATTTTCGGAATGTTCCGAACTTCCATTGGAATATTCCAGGAAGGTTCATGAAAACTTTTGTGCTATAGGGGAAAGCCTTCAAATTTTACTTTCAAAGCTTTACTTTAAACTTTAAAATTTCTTAAAAGTCCTGAAAATCTCATAAAATTTCATAAAATCCTTTCAAATTCCACATAATCTTTTAAAAATCCCTTAAAATTCCTGAAGATCTCTTAAGATTCCATGGAATCCTTAAAATCTCTTAAAACTCCCCGATATTTTAAAATTTCACAAACTCTTTTAAAAATCAAAAATATCTCTTTGATTCTTTTAAAATTCCATGACGAACTTTAAAATCATTTAAAATTCTTCAAAATCTCTTAAAATTCCTACAAGCATCTTAAAATCCTTTATATTTCCTAAAAATTGTGAAAAATCTAAAATTTGACGAAATCTTTTAAGAATTAAAAAAACTCTCTTGAAATCTTTCGAAATCCTTAAAATCTCACAAAACATCAGGAATTCTTTTAAATCCTCCAAAATCCTTGGATAACTAAACTCTGTTAACTATAAAAGTTATACAATATGGCCAAAAAAAACACAGCATAAATGTCAAACTGTCATAATTACTAATAAAAAGTCACATTGACAAAAAAAATTGCAAGACAAAAATACGCGACAACACGGAAAACTGCTACGGTTGTGACAACCACAGAAATAGTAAAAAAAATGGTGCAACTACAATTTGTGGTTTCCACAACCACAACTATTATATGGCAACAGCCACAACTATGTAACAAATATTGTTAATTACTTGTCACAACTATTTCATAATGATTGCCACAACCACATATGGCTCTGTTAATCAAAATCGTAGTTGTGGCAACCACAAATTAGTAGTTGTACCATATTGTACTATTTCTATGGTTTTCATAACCATGCAGTTTTTTCCGTGAAGTGATCCTACATTATTATTATTCATATATCAATTCATATTTTTCCTGACAACTACTCTCATTTCCCTGACTTCTCTGACATGTGTCTTCCCACCTTGTTAGAAGAAAAAATTTTTTAATTACTTCCACAGTCTTAAAGAAGCAAAATTTACGACTCTTCAAACCGGAAAACAATAAACAACAAGCCTTGACATTATTTGCTTTATCTGGATCAGTGTAACAAATGCGAAGAATAAGCGGAACGAGTCAAAGCCTCCGAAATATCACTTGCATATTCAGAAAAGAAAAGTGAAGAGCCTCGCAGGCAGTACAACAACTTGAAAGATTAAAATCCGGCACGAATTAGAAGCACGCGATGAAAGAAAAGAAATGAAAAGAACTGATGGAAAGATCTACTTTGCATATGAAAGCTTCGGAGTCTCGCTATTATTCAGGCGCGTGTTACGTGAAGCGCAGGTGCACATAATTTAAACATTTCGATTTGCCCTCTACAGTAGTAAACGTGAATGCATGTTTCTTTCCTTGAAATGGAAGCCCTTTGTCGTGAATTCAAGAAGAATGCGAGCCATCTTCAACCTACAAGAGAAAGCAAAAGCTAAAAAATCGAGTGGTAAAGAAACTTAATTGCTGCATCCAATTCTCACCATTCACGGTTCATGAAGCGGAGAGGAAAAACATGAGGTTATCGATCTCTATAGCAAATCGCATATGGACATTCAATCTTTTTTCTTACTCAGGAAACAAAATTCTGGCGATTACTAAAAAAGGATTTGTTTAAAAAAAAAAATTATGTAATATTTTTAAGTGGTAATAAATTGAGCGGCTGCTGATTAAGGAAGATAATAACAATATTTCCTGATTAAAATTCCTAGTCGTCTCGTCTACGGCTGAGTGGATTTTTCAATAAACATAAAATTGAGTCGATTCACGCTAAAGAGGAAACGCATGTTGGGCGTCGGTTCCCAATTGCAGAAGGCTAAAAATCATTAGTAATTTCATCGGCTCGTAGTCGCAGTCGGATTGTGAATTGTAATCCGAGGCAATATGTAAGTTGGGGCAATTTAATGGGCGAATTAGTACCGCATGCGGTCATTGCCTTCCTGGCAGCTAATATTATATTATTACAAGTTGTCCATGCTACCGTCATGGGGACTTAATCGTGAATGTAGCCACTTATACTGCCAGGGGACTGCGCAGTCCTACAGTAGATCAACTGATAAAGGACTAGACTACGCCTTTTATTGCACTTGTCCACGACACGTAATTATTACTCTGAGAAGTGACATAAACAGAGTTGGAAAAACAACAATACGTTGAATAATATTATTCAACATATATAGAAGTGAAGAAATTTTTGTTGTTTTACTTTTATGTTAAATAAATGAAATTTGGCACTTACGCCTGTATGTAGTGTCACCTTTCAAATATTAAAAAAAAAAACGTGAATCGCTTTAGGCCTTACGCTCTACCATTAGCACTTGATACAGAGTAAACTGATGTCAAGGCTTTTTTTTATTACTTCCGGTTTGCCGACTCGTAAACTTTTAGCATTGTAGTGCTAATTCTACTCATAAATATTAGCAGTCACAATTTACCGGTTTCAGTATCTCAGTAAATAATGCAATTGAAAATAATACAAATACCATATACATAAAAGCTTGAAATGATAGACTGATAATATAAGAGTGAAAACAATCATTGAAGAGAAAAGTATTAACATAATCAACATTCTATCGTGTCATGAATAATAAAGACCTAATTAATCCCTCTTCATAAATGAAGAAGAGAGAGAGTAAGGAATGCAAGTGTCTACTTCAAAGTAAAAGGAGAAGCTTGCACGGGAAATTACTAGGTGAGGTCAGTATTCTTCAGTACTTATACAAAGAGCAAATTGAGATGCTTGAACGAATGAAAAGGGCACGTAACAGACAGCTGCTGTTCGTTATTAACGAAGCATCACATTTTCATGCCAAAGCAAAAAATTATGCGAAGGAAATGACTTTCGTGTTCTCTTCGAGCTTTTTACAATTCCCCGAGTGCAATTTACTAATTTTTAGTAATTATTATATGGGAATAGTGTATAATTGTATAAGTATGGCAGCAATTAAGTAATTCTAATAAATATGATTCAATGCAGTGAAATTAAAAATCTGAACTCCTCCTTTAATTACTAATTACAAGACACATTCGCGAGATTAGAGATGATATAGCACTTCCTAGGCGAGCAACCAGCAGTGCTTTTATGATTCTGGAAGGAGAGATGATATATACTTCGTCGTTGATAATGATCGATGATTAATAAGATCATAACTCCCCAGGAAGTTTCTCTATTTCCTCGATTCAATTCTTATTACGATATATGTTTCGAGATTTAAAGAAGATGATGATAAGCCGCAGGATGACTTTCATAGGAAAGTTAGATATGAAAATGTCATAAAACTACATGCGAGTCTATCGTTTTAATTAAGGACGAGTTCGGCGATGGGATGTGAACTTTGTAATTAAATCTCTCAGACACTTTCTAATTTGAAGCCATCCACCAATCAGAGAACGAAAGCAAACAATCCTTCGAACAAGCAATCGGTAAATTTACAATCAAGCCTCGGGTGTGCTTAGCTAGAACTCGGGGGTCGTGTTAACTGCGACTTATGTTCAATACCTCTGATGCAATACGAGAGAAAACGATCATTCTGAAACTGAAATTGTTCGCTTTCTGCAATTAAGGGACATTCTTACTCGAGAAAATCGAGTATTTCGAAAT
>JAUESH010000039.1:1846526-1857563 GCA_032275165.1 Synergus magnus
ATATTAATGCTTTTATTAATCTAAATAAATATTTTTCTCATTAATTATTAGGAATGGTGTACGCGATGATGGCAATGAAGGTACTCTTGACTACAATTCTGCGAAAATACATTTTGAAAAAGGATAATATAAAGCCTATTAAAGATATCAGATTGAAACTGGACATTTTGCTCAGACCAGTAGAGCCCATTACTTTGAGACTTGAAAACCGAGTAAAAAAAAACTCGTAAAAGATTTATAAGATTAACATTTACATCTTCATCGAAGCTTAAATAAATATTGATTTCTTTAGAAATAAGTTTGAAAAATGATCTATAGTAAAATAATTGAATGCGAAAATTTTTTAAATAAATTAAGATCTATATTGAACGTTATGGAAATTTTTCAAGTGATATAAAAAAGTAAATGCAATACTTTCGATTATGAAAATATAATTTTGGTTTGCTTCAGACGAAATTGAATAAATGAATAGAATAGGCACGCACAATATTAATCGCCTAAAAGTAGCTGTTATATTATGCATTGGTTACGACTCACTCAATCCGTGTACGATTACGACAAAGAAAAATTAAGAGAATAGAAAAAGTAATCGAAAATAAGAATATCAAAATCATTTAGTGATAATAATATATAATATAATATTGTATGCTGTACGTTATATAATGACTTCTTGAAATAGACGATTTCCATTCTATAGAATAATATTTATAATATTATACTTTTATTTGAATACCTTTTGAAACATTAAATCTTTTTCATAGCTGCAATATTCTTTCTACTATAATGAATGATATCGTCGTTAAAATTCCAACAATATATCATATCGACAATGCCTTATTAAGAGCTTCCAGAGTTTATATCCTACAAAGTGTAAGTATCTCTAACGCACATTTCCCATGTGCTTTCAGTGCTCGATTCATAAAGGAAATTGTATATTTTTGCAGCTTTTATTTTTTTAGAAAACTTACGCCTTTCAAGAAAAGGAAAAAAGATTCGAAAAATTCTTTTACGAATGTTAAACTTTTCTTTGGAGTGTGAGGTACTGACAAAACTCTCTTCTCGGTTAATCGACATAGATGCCATCAGTTTTACCGCACAGAAAAAACTGTTATGGTTGTGACAACTACAGAAATAGTAAAATATGGTACAACTACAATTTGTGGTTGCCACAACTACAACTATTATGTGGCAAAAACCACAACTATGTGTCAACTATTATTAAATAGTTGCCACAACCATTTCATAATAGTTGCCACAATCACTTGTGGTTCTGTCAAACAAAAATCGTGATTGTGGCAATTAAAAATTAGTAGTTGTACCATATTTTACTATTTCTGTGGTAGTCACAACCATAGAGTTTTTTCCGTGCGTCCTCACTTTTCAAAGGTGAATGATTAGGATCTTTTTTTTGAACGGTTGTTACATGCTATATCCAACGATGACTTTCTGAGAGAGTTGAGGCCACTAACTAACGTTAGGTCAAAAAAACTCAACTCCTAACGGAGTCTCTGGAGAAAAGAGGTTTTATATGTTTTGTGGAACTGTGAGTCAATCTGATGATCTCAATCGTCTGTCTAGCTTGTAAACTTAGATGTAGTGACACTGTTCATTCCTACATGTTTTGTCTTTCATTTATAAACATGAGGCATGCGGATTGAGGAAGTTCAGTTATCTTGTAGGTTACAAGATTAGTAATGTAATTCCTTCTAGAAATGACATGGCTTGAAGATGCAAAAAAAATGGAGGGTCAGTGAACCAAATTACAAAATGCATATAGGAAAAGATAATTGGAAGCATGCATGCTACACCTGCTCGATTGAACAGCGAGTGGTCTGACACATGCTATCCATGGACTGAAATAAATGACAGGGGACATGATGCGTTCTGACATCCTGCCGAGTAGAGATTGTAATCCGTTTATGCAAGACGGTTTATCGGAAAATTTCTTATTTCTTTGCGACACTGAACTGTGCTCTTAATCAACGAAGACATTACTAGCTTCTGATTAGAGTTTGAATCTTCAAAATTGGATTTTAAAATGTACAAATCTACGACGCATTTTGACGAATTTTTCCAAAGATTATCAATCACAAGATAAGAGTGTAAAAATAATAGCTTGATTACGAGAAGGCTGAATATAAAAATATATATACAGGGTGTCTACTCAATTCTTGAAAAAAAAATTCCATGACTTTTCCAGGTTTTTTTCAGGTATTTCTACATTTTTCCAGGTATCATTTTTGGCCATTTAAGTATGAAACACGGAATTTTATAACTCTGATATATTAAAAAACATTGTGTATAGAAGATGAAAGATAATTAGATAATTGCGAAAAGTGATAGTGAACACTTAATTAATCACTACAAGTCTTAACTTTCAATTAGAATCAAAATGTCTGTAAGAGCTTGGATTAAATTTACTCCCTGGCGCCTGTGTTTGTAAAGTGAACGTGACTACCGGATTGATAAAGAAGATTAATTGAATCTAATTCAAAAGGAGTGATAACCACTTTTGCTTAGCTTTTGCTGTAAAAGCTGTTCGTAATGTTTAGCATTAATTAGAAACAAACTACGTGATAATATCCAGGTGTGTGCTAATTGGTTTCAATAATGACCTAGAAAAGTTTCAAGATTAGACAAACCACGATGGAGGTCAATAAAATCATGTTTTCTATCAAACGAACGGCTGCAACACACAGATCTTGTAACAAACAACTTTCGTGGTAAACAACCTTTCCTTATTATTCTAATTCTAACGTGTATTTATTTCTCTTGAATGTCTACTTTCATTAATAAATGCGAAGCTTAGTATAGTGGAATAAATAGCGCTTGAGTAATTATGAATTATTTCCATATAATTGTAACGATTGGTTGCAAACCAAGCGTGTAATTTTAAATAATCATAATTTAAAAGATCAGCTTCATATTTTAAGTCTGGTATAAATGCCTGTTTACACCTGTAACTACATATAATTCGCATTGGATAATTTCCATCATAGTATTTTCAAAGTTGGAGTGTGGCTAGCTTATGGCTCGGGGATAATGGATTGTGGCTTGGCTGCACACCCTTTAAAACACTTAACTTATTCGGACGCACGTGAAGATTGCAGAATACAGAGAAGAGGTTATATTATGCTCAGGTCATGAAGTTACCTGCCAACAAGACTCGTTACTTTATCGTTCTTCCTGGAAATGCAGGTTTTGTGGTTTCAACTATATCGCTCTACAACCTTCCTCTATTTCCTATGGAAAACCTTGAGAGAGTGCCAATAAAAGCCAATATTATTTTATTAGGGCATTAGCCGTAAACGCGGAGTAAGTTTAGTTCTCTGAACTATGTTTTTCATTTTAGTAGCTGCAGATCTCTATACTGAAGTTTCCCTACCCTCTAGAGTGCAATTGCAATAAACCTAAGGGTTATTTATCAAATTCATCTTCAAAAAAATATAGTTTGCAGTTGTATATGCAGATGTCAGAACTGAGAGTAGAATTTAGAATTTAGATCCGTGCGAGAGAAACATTTAACTTCGTGGGAAGGAACAAGGAACCGACCATCTGGGGACTAATAAAATAAATGCTTTCAGAAACTTTTTCACATGACGTCAACTGAGGCCAACTGTTGGGTCTTTAGTTAATCTTTTAAGAGTCGTTTTCTGTTCTGAAACACGCGAACTTTTAATCATAATAATTTTTTGCAAGATTATAATATTTAGACATTTTTTTTGGCTGTTGAAAATCTTTAAATTATGCGATGGAAAATGGATTATTATACGAAGTTCTACTTCTTAAAAAATTGACAAAGTGACTTCATCTGGGTTCATGTTAAACGACAAAATTTTTATCGCTCTTAACTTACTCAAAAGAAAAATGTAATCTTTGATGTAATTAAATTTAGGAGAACTTAAACGATCGTCCAAAAATAGGAGAAGTTACAATTTTGACCGGTAGTGTAATAAATTTCGAGTAATATTCAATTCTGAGATATTTATGCGATAATGCGCTTCGCATAAAATGGGGTTCTCTAATAATATTACTTTACAGAAAAAAACTTTTATATACTGTCTTAAAAGTATTTTTTTTTATTTTCATCATTTCACGGTTGTTACAAAGTCCTTTTTGATTAACTGTACTTTTATCGACTATATTTGTATTTTCGAAGATGAATCTTGATAAATAGGGGGCAATAGCATTTATCAGAAGACATGCAGTTCACCTACACAAAAGTTGATCAACTAGTTTTTATCTTCAGCACTGGACTACACTCGGATTATTATCTAAACTCATTCCTCTTTCTAATTTGAATATTATTTATGGAAGGACATCAGTCACGATAATCAATGTGTCTTGACAACAAATTATGCTTGGAAAATTTTTGAAATGGTGTTCTCCTAAGGAGTATTTCAACATTGTATTTAAAAGACTTTAATTACATTTAAAATGATCGAAATAGAAATAGATTTTTAACTGGAAATTAGAAACCTTTTGAAATTTCTTAAAATTTCACAAAAACCTTCGAAATCACTTAAAATTCCTTGAAATTTCTAGAAATTCTTAGAAACGTTTTGAGATTCCTTAAAATTTATTAATATTCCATGAAATGCCTTAAAGTTCCCCTGATTCTTTTAAAATACATCAAAATCATTTTAAAACCTTTAAATTTACTTTAAACTCTTTACTTCAAACTTTAAAATCCCTTAAAACTCCTAATAATCTCTTAAAATCTTTTAAAACTCTATGAAATTCTTTAAAATTTCACAAGGAACTTTAAAATCAGTTTAAACATCTGAAAATCTCTAGAAATAACCAGAAACCTCTTGAAAATTCTTCAAAATACAAGATTGGAAATCTCTTAAAATCCTTTAAATTTCCTAAAAATCCTGAAAAATCTCTTACAATTTCACGAAATCTTTTAAAAATTATAAAAAATCTCCTTCGAAATCCTTGGAGATCTTCTAAATTTTGTTATTACATAAAGAATTTTAAGAGATCTTAAATGTTAAGAAATTCCAAGAGGTTTTTAGGTATTTTTAGAGATTTTTGCGACTTTTAACTTGGATTTCAAGAGATTCATGAAAGGATTTGTCTACCGCAAAAATATAATACTCTCTTAATCTGAATAAGCGATAAGTACACCACACTCAGAAAAAAAACTTGATTTCAATTAAACCTTTTATTTTAATAATTCAAAGTAAAAATATCTTTATAGTAAAGAAAACTTTCTTTCTTTTAAACTAATTTTGTTTCATTCAAACAAAGTTTATTTGATTCAAACAAAATTATTTTGAATTATTTTAATTTAAAGAAACTGTTTGTTTAATTCAAAAAGAATTTGTTTGAATTAAAGAAATTTTTCTTTGACCGTATATCAATACTACAATTTCTTTGATTCAAAGAAAGTTTCTTTAATTCAAGAAAAGTGTTTTTTCTGGGTGCACTGATTCCAATCAGCGTATATACGCTGATGAACCAGTGAATGTCACGCCCTCTATCAGCAAAATTTCGCTGATTCATCAGCGTATGTACCCTAATTGAAATCAGTGGTATATTTATCATTGATTCAGATTTAAAGAGTAAACAGCCCTAGTCATGTCGTATAAAACCGACGCGTGTTCTGAAAGGGTGTAAGGATCTACAGAGACTAGAGTTCATGAAGTATCGGGACAGTAATAAAATTCAGAGGCAGCTGGTACACTCCTCGGAACTTGAAGTATCTTCAGAAGGTAAAGGTGTGTTACAAGGACTCACGGATGGTACTCGACTTCGGTGACTCATAAAATCGCTCATAACGCTTGTGGCGAGTCGAGAGAAAGTATTGCGATTACAAGAACCTATTCTACTTCTCGTCGTATTTTCCATAGTGCAGCCCTGAATTATAGCACCGAGTCTCGTGTCTTACAAGTTACAACTTACATGCGACTGCGGGAGATCACGGGACAGTATCAGAAAGGAGATAGTACTGAGTACTTTCCTTCCAATCTTACATTTTTCAGCATCTTAAATTTTTCTGCATCTTAAATTCAACATCTTACATTTTTCAGCATCTCACATTTTCAGTACGATTTCCATTTTCATTCACGCAGAGATCGCGATGCGCAGTTATCACGATTTAGTAGCACCACCTTCTAGCTGCAAACCTACCAACGACCTGTGTGTAAATTTTATCAAACTCTAGTTACGTGCGAAGAAAGACATAAATTAACTCTTTCCCTCTCATTCTGCCAAGAAGATAAACGGAGATAAAGATGGCGCATCCTGTTCTACATATTTTATATACCACCCCGCCAGCATGAGATTAAACCGATTTGTGCTTTTGGATGGATGATTTCCGTGATTTTAGATTAAATTATGATTTTTTTTTTCAATGTGACGAAAACGAGAGAGGATTGGTTATTGCAGGAGGAAAAGTATTAAAGGTGTCGGATGTACTGAGAACGTGTCAGTCATAAAAATCATGCCTCCCACACCTTTTCTCTTCCAAGGATATGAGTTTCCTAATAGAATCTGTAATGGACTTCCTACTTCAAGACGGTAGCTCCTTATAGCTATTGGTTTATCCTCTGATTGGGTAGTAATAAGACTTGTGTGATTCACACGCCCTTCCGGCATTCAATTCCTCGATTTAACTATACACTTTTTCCTCCTTTGAATCATACTCTCTTGCCACGAGCTGTGATTCACCAATTATATTTCTACATCGCATCTTTTTAATTTCAGAATAAGCTAGAAGCTAACAACCTAGGATCGAGAGTTCATCATTCAGCAAAAGTGGAAATGATGTCAAGAAAGGATGTCATCTTTTCAAAGATGACATTAAAAGTCCCTAATTGTGATACTTACTTTAAAGAGAGATTAGTAAAGATTATCGCAGTGGGAGACTAAAAAGTAAACACAAGTATGAAAGGGTTTATTATATTTCACTCTGTCTACGTAGGCTGGAAACTAACGAGGCAATTTCTTGGCTCAAACACCCTGTGGTGCACCAGGCAACAACTAACAACTTCCTCGAACAGTGGTGAAAATAAGATGCGCAAGAAATAATAACCGCAGGATAATGTGCAGACTTGGTAAGGTTAATCATAGGAATTTTTTGTCACACTTTCGACTGATGGTCGAAACGAAAGTGTGAAGACCGATTAAGGTTTGAAATATTGTTGGTTTTCCATGAAAGATTTATCCCGTTAAAAGTAAGCAAGGATGCCATAAATTAGACCTTTCTCTTCTTGTTACAAAATAATTGTGCCGCGGTTTAGCAGAATCTCGAGAATCCTGGGATGGGTAAAAGCGAGTTCTTCGGGCGAGGGAAATAAAGATGGCGATAGGAACAATCGGTAGATGATGCTGATAAAGTCCTTGGGAGAGAAACCTTACATGATGAAGAGTCGAGTCTTACACGAAACAGTTTCTATAATTTTTTTCCCCTTTTCAATGAACATTCTATCTTGAGAGAACTGACAAGGCGCTACACGTGTAATATGGCTTGTTATTACCATTATTGTTGTTGTTCTTGTGTTTCCATTTGTAGCTGTAGGAATAATAACGAAACCGGATCGGAAACCCTGACTGAATGTGCGCGATACTTCAATGTTCAATCTGCGATAGGCAAAGTACTATGAAGGTGTGATTTTGCCAGGAGCATAATCTTAGGCGTGATCATGATCGCGGGATATCATTTGTAATGTAATCTAGAAACACGGGAGAGTGGCAAAATGAAGTTGTAATACTATAGTCTAGAGGAGCATTCCATAACGTTCTGTAATCCATCCACATTTCACAAATGATCAACATATTGTGAGAGAACAATCAATGTCGAGAAGGTAGACAGGGTGTCTACTCAATTCCTGAAAAAAAATTCCATGACTTTTCCAGGTTTTTTCCACGGTATTTCTAAATTTTTCTAGATATCATTTTGGCCATTCAAGTATGGAACACAAAAAACAGTTATTTTTTCAATAAAATTCAGCAGTCTGTCCATTCTTGTTGATAACAGGTCAGCTGAATTCTAAAAAGTGTAGTTAGAATAAAAAGTAGTGCAAAAAGCTTCCCTCGACTTTAGAAATAATTGTTCGTGATCTCATGCGGGTCTTTTTTCAGATACATATAATCTTTTTTAACTGAGCATCTCTGCAATTGACTCTCGACCAATTGATTACCGCGTCTACGAAGCGGGCGAGTGAGTATAAATGGAGTACAATTGGCTAGCCAGAGGAAACGAGGAAGATATAAATAGTTGCTTAAGTTATAGTACACTTACACAGTGGTTTCCTGTACTCGCTCCCGACCCTTCTTAGCTTGACACTGACATAGCTCCACATCGAACTGCTCGAAACCCGACCTTTGTTACACAATTCCTAGCAAAATAAACCAAAAAATTTTCCAAAAAGCGAGAAATGTCGCGAGCAGTTGGGACTCTTTGGAGGAAAAGACATAACAAAAAATTCAGAGAAGCACGTACCGGTATTTTAGGACTTATTATTTTTAAATTTTATGTTGTATACTTAACTTCAAATTGTTTTCTTTGTATATTCAAGTTTTTTTATTTGTGCTTTTAAATTAAATCTTAAAAACTGTTTAAAAAATCAAAATGTTTCATACAAGTTTCCACAATACTGTGCTATCAGTGATAATTTGTCCTATCTTTGATTATTTTTATCGCGATGCAACGGAAACGATACGTGAGTCACTTTTTTACTCGTTCAATGTAAACTTGCGTCCGTGAAGATAAACCTGTTAATTTCCTATAATTTCAAAAGGTTTCGAAGAAAATCGCTCTCCATGAAATGTTTTAAGTTGAAGTCGAGAACAATAAAAGATTTCTTCATCTCTTAGTTATTCACCTTTTAACTGAATAGAATTAGAAGTGCGTTTTAAAGAAATCGAAAAGAACTCAAAGGATATAAAAAGATTTCAATATAGATTTAAATGAAGTTCAAGATATTTTCGTGGATTTTTAACAAATTTTAAGGGATTTTAAAATAATTTAAAGGAATTCAAGAAATCAAAAGATCTCAAAAGATTTCAGAGGACTTTGTGAGATATGAGTTAAAAAAGCCGCACGATCCGAGGCCTGCCAATAACAACGTGGCTCTAAAGTTCACTCTTCATCGTTCTTTCGGTTTTTCTATGCTACTTAAATAATGAATATCATGAGTGAACACTATTTCCGTCTTCTAAGGAAATTTAGTACGACAGGCGTGTAACATGCACACGGGCAATTAGTTCATCGCGATACACCTCAAAAACTTTACAGTTATTTTCTAAAGCACTATAGTGAAACTTAGCGTAGGCACGTGACATGAGTGGGCATGTGGATTTATAAAGGCTCGGGTTCTGACAATGTAAAGGTGTCGATCGCCGTTATTATGGGGTTTTGCCTTTAAGGCAATTTAATTGTGAAGAAGAAGAGAGAGAAAGAGAATTTTTTAAAATGCATGTTTTTCATTTTCAAACAAAAAAGTAACATAAAAATAAAATAGAATCCATTGTAAAATCTGGAAGAAATATTCCAGGGTGGCCACAAGATCCAATTTTTCAATTTCCCTAACATTTCCCTGCCTCTTAGACAAATTTCCCTAGCAGAAATGTATTAAAAGTGTGAATAAGTTTTCAATAAGGCGCTAAAATTAAAAGCGAAACAAGCCAAGAAAATATGTTCAATTTTTAAAGAATTTAAAGTAATAGAAATTGAAAAAGATGTTTATATTGATGACCTTTTTTTTAATAACCTACTTTGTTAATTGTAATTACCTATTAAAATTAAAATGTTATTGATATTTACAGTGTCTTGAATTTTATATTATCGACATTTTTCGGTCGGGAATTTTTAATTTCGGGAATTTTATATTTTCGGCAATTTTATAATGTCGGGATTTTTCGGTAATTATTCATTCGGGAATTTTACAGTGTCGGGAATTTTATTCTTCGGGAATTTTCAGTCGTCCCTATTCAAGCGAATATTCTTTCGCAATGATATAAACACATTGCATTTGTATTTATAAATACTAGAATATGAGAAAGCAATTATAGAGAACATGTGATTAAAGGAATGGACGGTAATTCAATGTTCAGTATGTGAAAGTAACGCGTGTTGTTCTATCAATTTATCGATTAGTGAAGGCAATAGTCTAGGCAGGCCCATATAAAGTACGCGCCGTTTTTGCAAGAAAAAAATTTTGAAATAACGTGGTGAATTTTCGCGCGTGACTTTACGCGCATTGTCGATAGTCAGTGTTATTTTCACCGGAACTCAATTCCCGTTTCGCTTCGACGCGACGGAAAATCGTATAGTGAGAATCGCATTATTGCAATTCCTTGCAGTCGGGGCGTTCCATTTCGTTTCACAAAAAGATCCGAGAGACTCAACACGATGATCGAGGGATGTATAAAATATATGAAAGAAACCGCAATGTTCTACCTTGGAGAATTCACTTCTTATTATCAGAGATCAAGTAAAACCTGGAAAACTGTTTTTAGAGGCAGTCACTTCTCTCTTATTCTATTCTCCTAGCATGACCAGATCTCATCTAATCTTGCGAAATTCAAATTGAATTATTCAGATAATAAATTTTAAACCCTTGAATATACTGATCAATTTCATAAATTCAATTGAATGTCAAACATATTTCTACTCACTCGAATGTAGGAGGCGGTTCAAGAATTAAGTAAAGCAGTAAAAACTCACCTGAAACAAAAAGAAAATGCGATTAGAAGATACAGAGGAAATTGGGATTAAAAAATTAATATTTACAGTGTCTTGATTAAAAAATTATTAATTTTTATACTTTTCTCGGTTTCTATAATTCTAAGTTTGTTACATGAAAATCAAGAAAATCGATTTTTGCAAGAAATTTTCTTTTTAACTTTTCGGGTCATTTCGGGGCCTTTTCGGTTTCCTGGCTAAGTCACCACCCTGGTTATTTAATTTATTTAAAAAAATTAAGTACGCTCGAAAAAATTCCCTGACATTTCCAAGTTTTTCTAGGTATAAAAAAATTCCCTGACAATTCCAGGTTTTCCAGGGTGGGTAGACACCCTGAGAAT
>JAUESH010000039.1:1857663-1874312 GCA_032275165.1 Synergus magnus
ATTTCCAAGTTTTTCTAGGTATAAAAAAATTCCCTGACAATTCCAGGTTTTCCAGGGTGGGTAGACACCCTGAGAATGCAAATCCGGTTTTATTTCCACAGAATACGATGTAAAGATTAATTAATCCATGTCGAATAAACAATTTGGTATTTCGAGATGAAATAAAATATGCACGCATTCGACCCAAATAACGCGAAATCATGTTGTTCGTGTAAATGTGTGTTGGTAGGTCGACAGTTAAAGAGCCTCCTTACTCGATACTTAAACGACAGTCCCATAAATTAAATTTGAAGAACAGAGAGAAATTCGAACATGTTCTATTCTTTCTGGGAGGATACTTACATAGATTAACTATGTAAGGGTATAGATTTACCGGCCCATTCAATGTCACGCTTACAAGCCCATTCGGTTTGGTTTACTTGGGTTTCACTACTCTATCAGAGAATGCGTATCTATTTCTGTATATGGTCTTTTCACCAAGCTTATTCCTCTAGAATTGCTCATTTTTTTATATAAATTTTTTTAATAGATAATATGTTTTCACTCAATGTGCCTTTATAAGGAAATTATTAAACGAAACAAGCATTTTCCGAACTTTCCTGACTTGGAAATTCGGAAATGGGAGAATCTTGTGTTATGCAAAGGCGGAAAACGATTTCTCAGATGGAAAAGATAATGCTTTCTGAGAATAATCGTAATGCGAGCAAATTGTAGTCGTTTTTGTTCTCGTTTTTGTTCCATATCTGAGAGATAAAAGTATTAGAAAGCAAGCATTGTTTTCCAATTAGAAGTAGCTGGAATTTCAAGGAGTTATCACTTTTTCTAAACAAGTTTAAAGATTTTATTGCAATGCATAGGATTTTTTCATTGTTTATGTAGAATGAAAGACTGAAATTATCCAAAACTCTTACGGCAAAAGATGATGAAACCTCGAGCATAAATTTCGTGCTCTAGTAAACAAAATACCCTCCACAATCCAGATTCAATTAAAAAGAAAAGTGAAAATTGAAAACGAATTAACTTTATCAATTCCGATCAGCAGTGCAAGTGGATCTGCAATCAACTTTCCTGGCTCTGATTTGTGACTCTTATCTAAATAATAAGAGCACTAGTAGGATTTTAAATGTTTATACAAAGTGTCAAGAATGAAAATAAAAAGAAGTTATCTAGGCCACTAATCAGAACAGTGAAATTTCCTTGTCGCGGGATGTAAAAACAGGAAAACTAGTTCCAATCGTAATTGATAATAAGGAAATCGAGCGATGCAATGGAGCAAGAAAATTAATCGAATGCTTTAATGAAGTGAGATACGCGTACCTGTAAGCCACGGCTCATTTCGTTTTGCTTTCGCCCCATATCACCTCGCTAATAATCTTCTGTCAAAAAATGAGTTTTGTCATGAGGCCAAATCACAATCAGCGAATCAGTTGGGGAGAAAGTTTACGGCTTAAATAGACTGCAACCGTAAAAATTGAATCGAGTAAGAATTAAAGGTGATTTTATCAATGACACTTGTATATATTTACGAAGGAAGATAAAGTGGTATGTCTCTAAAATGGGAGTATCAGGAGACTCTTGGACTCTAGAGTTTCTCCGATGATTATTATCAGATAGGTTGAATGGGAATGATAAGCTAAGTCGTGCCAAACACACGTTACCTGTTGAAAAGTAATAATTACAGATTTACTGGCGTCTCGAGAATTACCAAGGATGGCCTTTACGGGAGGTCTTTATATTATATCTTTGTATCTTTACATCTTTCTAGGACTCGAGAGTTGTTGTGATTCATCAAGTTGCTGCAATTATATCCTGCAACTTCAGAATACTGATACAGGGTGCCTACTAAATTTTGCCGACAGATATCTCGGAAAATTCCCACATTTTTCCCGTTTATAAATATTCAAATTTCAAATTTATAAATTTGAAAATAATTCAAAAGATTTCAAGAGATTTAACAAAAGTTGCAAGTGTCAAATGAAAATATTTTCATTTGATAAGTTTTTTCAAACCGGAAATCCACTTCCCAGATCAAAAACAAAATCAAGGACAATTCCCGGTTTTTCCAGGATTTTTTTTTCAATTCCCGGACAATAATTCTCGGATTTCCTTCAATTCTTGCTAAAGACGTTTATATAGCATTATTTGAATTTAATTTCTTTCTTTCGTTCGAATCTTTTATATTATTTTATTTTCTATATTTCTGATTACAGTTAATTGAAATGTTGGAAATTTAATAACAAGAATTCAGTTTATCAACTTTATAAGCATATTTTTTTGAGAATTTTTTAAATTTCGTATAATCTTTCTAAAACTTTTACAATTTTTTAAAACCGCTTTTAAGTTCTTTAACATTTTTTAAGTACCTTAAAATTTTTAGTAATTTCATGAAATCCTCTAAAATAATTTGACATTCTTTTAAATACCTAGAAACCGTTTAGAATCCCGTGACATATAGTGAAATTCCTTTGGAGAATACTGTGAAGTCTGAAATCCTTGAAATAATAATTCAAATTTTAAGAATTTTAAAATTCACACGATCCGAAATTTATACAAAATAAACATTTTAAATCTGCAAAAAAAGTTCAAAACCTAAAAAAAACTCGTTTAAATTTCAAAGGTGCTCTAGATTATACGTCCTCAATCGTTATTTTTTTCCTGCTATTTTAGGCGTCACAGTTTGCAAATTGTGAGACGAGGAAGTTCGCTATATCAGTTTTCAAGGCTACTTTCAAAATGATGATTAAAAATAAAAAGGGCTTGAAAAAAAAACATATTTTTCCAAAACTGTATTATGAAACAGAAACATTCCATAGATGATAAAACCGAGTTGAATGTTCAAAACTGAAATAATTATTTTAAGAATTATTCTAAGTCCCCAATTTCCTTTTCACTACAAAAGATAAACGAATTATTCCCTCTGTAATATTCGGCCATAAAACTCGTATATAAAGTAAATAAATGGAAGTTGATAAAAAAAAGGTTAATCGAGAGTTAAGCGAAAAAAAATAAAAGATCGAAGCTCTGGAGTCGCATTACTTTAAGTTTACAACGTTGTAGGGAGAGAATTGCATAATTATGTTCGTACATCTGGTCTAAAAACAGGTATCCAGTAATCGACTTGCTCCTTTGTGCACTTCGATTTGTAATCAGTGTAATCAGGTTTCTGAGCATTCGAAAGGCATTTCATTACGCTACCGAAGTAAAAGTCGACGATCGATTTGAGATTAGATAGACCGTGAATTAAACCTTATTTACGTGGGAGAAACGCCGCTTCTTGAGTGATTTGCAGCCAGCGGTAATCGATTAACATTTTCAGAAAATTGCACTCCACGAGTCTCCTCTTAAACTGAATTGAGATTCTATAACGTAGGCACTGCACTTCCAACCATAAATCTCGAAAACTGACGCATTAAGACGTTATTTCAGACGTTCAAGACTCAATTTGCTCAGTTTATTGCTATTTATAATAGATATGAGGCCCGTTAGATTTTTAGAGAAAGGAGCTTCATTTTCTTATGATGATGGAATAATCAAAGATTAATAAATGAGTATTCCAGATTTTTTAATATAACTTCGATTGGGGATCACGTAAATTTACCGAAATTTAAAATTCTCGAAATTTAAAATCATCGAATTTTAAAATTTCCGAAGTTAAATATTCTCGAATATTGAAAATTCACGAAATTTAAATTTCCCAACGTTAAAAATTCCCGAAATTTTTGTTTAAAATTTATTTCAAAAACTTTTGTTCAAAATTTCCCTTAAAAATTTTTATTCAATTCGGTAAGTCGTTTTTATTATTAATTAATTACTTATTTACTTTCAGTTTTTCGTTGTCGAAACTTTAAATGCGTTTTTCTTGAAACGACATTTCTTCGATTTGCATGAAAAATATCTTAAAAACTAATCGGCATTATAAAATTGCCGACAATATAAAAATCCTGACATTTTAAAATTTCCGACACTATAGAAAATTCCCGACACTAAAAAATTCCCTACAATGGAAAATTCTCGAAAAGATCTCTAAAAATGTTTAAAAAATATTTTTGAAATACAGAATTAAAAAGTTTTTTAAAACCATTATTTAAATTATTAAAATTTATTTATTAAAATAATTTTTTTCGGGAATTTTACAGTCGGAAATTGTATATTGTAGTCCATTTTCAGTCGGGAATTTTCCAGTGTCGGGAATTTTATTTTTCGACAATTTTCAGTCGTCCCTATTTTTGTTGAAGACTTTAGTAAAAAAAATCCCTATTAAATTTAAAAGCATGAGAATGTATGAATAAATTGTAAAGCTTTAAAGTTTAAAATATTTAAAGTTGCAAAAGAATAGTAGAAATTTAAATTTTTGCCTCGAAGCAGAAACATTGCACCTGCCCTTATGGAGAACGAATCTCGATAACAGACGACCCATTTCTTCTCTTTCTAATGCTATTCGCTTAAAACTTTTCTGAGTAGCCTCCACCTTGTAATTACTGAAGTGGCGATACCATCTCCGAACTTCTAAGGCTTACAAAAGCTCAAATCGTGAAGCAATCATAAGATATTTCTTTCCGAGTTTTGGATTCACGAGATTGTTCAATGCTTTTATAATTTTTTTATTCTACAAATGAGAGAAAACCGTTGGGTGGGCAAATCGAGTTCAGCAGATCAGCGATGGAGTTTAGCGATATCAACACGGCGGCGGCGGCGGCGGAGGAAGCGCATTTTAGTTGCAAAAGGCGTTCTGCCATTTATTCGAGAAATTATCGTTTTCTGCTCGAACGATTCCTAAAAATTTATTAGCGATCTGCAAATTATGATGGAGTCCCTCAATTGCAAAAAGTTCAAGTTAGCAGGATTCGATATACAAGGAGAGGAATTTATAAATGGTTAAATTTCAGAGAATCGAATTTTTAAACTCTTAAAGGATTCACCTTAACCCTTAGCTACCACACTGGGGTTAATTTGACCCCAGCCAAAATCAAGTCCAATTTAAGTATTTTTGAAGAAATGTGGACTTGTGGTGCTATCTACCATTTGTTGGAAGATACAAAATAAAAAACGAGTAAATAAATAATAAATATCGTTTTTTCAACTCCGAGAATCCAAAGATTTTTTTTCCTTAAAGATATATATTTCAAGAGTATCCCATTCTATTTTTAGCTTTTAATATGAAAAAATGGAATAGATATGAATTTTAAAAAGTTTCAAGAAATTTAGAGATTTTTGCCAATCTTAAGTGATTTTAAGGAATTTAAAAGTTTTTCCTAGAATTTAAAGGGATTTCAAGAGATTTTTATGATTTTTAAAAGATTCCGTAGAATATAAACTGATTTGAAAAGATTTAATGTGATATTACGAGAGATTTTATGAAAATATTAATAGCATCTTATTTTAATAAGAAATTACAAGTATCATAGTAGGTTATTTAAAAAAAGTTCATTGAAAGTGCACTTAGTGCGTTAATTTTTGATTTTTAAAAGAGTTTGTGAAATTTTAAGAGATTTTCAGGAATTTTAAAGTTTGTAGTAGAATTTTTTTAAAGAGTTTTAAGACGTTACTAAGAGTTTCTAAAAATTTCAAGGAATTTCAAAGGGTTTCGAAGATTGTCGTGAAATTTTAAGTAATTTCAAAAGATTTCTATAAATTTTAGAGATTCTTTAATGCATTTGCATTTTTGACACATTTCTGTCAGGGAAGTTTGTCTAAAAGTCAGGGAAATATCAGGGAAATTGAAAAATTCGATCTTGCGGCCACCCTGATTAGCAATTTGTCTGCATCTTTCCCCTCGAAATTCTACATCTCCTATATACAGTTTCAGTTCTGCATTCAAGATCAGGGACATTAGCGTATTCTGCTAACCTGGCATGACCCGGAATAAGTTTGGAATGCTGAATCCAAGTAACCAACTAACCAAGAAAGTCATAACAATCTGATTAGACGCAACTCCCGAGTTTAGTAGTCGCGTGATGTGAGTACGTTTGCTGTCAACTGTCATCTAAAGCCTCTGTACATGGCACTGGCGAACACGTGACCATGTGGACTTATAAGTCTCAGGAACGTAACTCTCGTAAGAACCTACCAACAACCGCGATCGTTCAAGTCGGTCGTTCGAGGTCGACCGAGTTCATGCGAAATTCCCTATACCAACTATATACTAGGTGAAATCCGAGCTTAATGAACTACGATGTTTAGGAAAAAGCACGTTCTTGTCACTCGAGAAGTACCTTAAAAGTTGTTCTCAGGCACGAGAGGTATCAGGTCTCCGTAATCGATTCCAATCTGTCGATTCCGTTTCCCTGGAAACAATGCCTTTCTTCTTCTTTCTTTCTCGTGAAATAAACGTTTTGTTCGGTGAACACTGATCAAACTGGTTTAGCAAACATTCTTTCAAGCAGGAATATCTGTGCGATTGTACTTCCATTTTTTAATGATCTGCGCCTCCATTCGCAATCCAGTATTTCTTCTACTTCTTGTGAATATTCAAGAATTTATATTTCAATTAGACATATATTTCAAATATCACATTTTCACCTCGAATCGAATGCAAGACACTTCTGGGGCGAAAGTGACGAATCCACCCTGCTCGAATATTTTTACATTTACCTATACAGTTTCCAAGAACTGCTTATACTAAATTATTCAAAAACATGCATAATATATTTCGCTATCTGGAAAGTGAGCCTGTAGATCTAAAAAATAGTGGCTTTCCCTTCAAAACGTCCGTCTCTACTGGAATAAGATAAATTGTCTTCTCTGACAGGTGCTAAATTTCCACGAAAGCACTAAATTTAGTCGAAAGTTTCCACTCCTTGTTAGCCAGGGTGTCCACGAGATTCAATTTTTCAATTTCCCTGACATTTCCCTGACAGAAAATTATTAAAAATGCGATTAAATTTTCAATAATAGTACTACTGAAATTTTTCAAAGAATTCGCATAACATCACTTTAAAAATTTTGAAACCCCATAAAATCTTTTGAAATCTCCTAAGATTCTACGGAAACATTTAAAATTATAAAAATCTCTTAAAATCTTTTAAAATCACAACAATCTTCGAAATCTCTTAAAATTCCTTGAAACTCCTAGAAATGTCTTTAAATTCCTTAGAATTCCACGACAAGCGTTAAAATCCCTTAGAATTTTTTAAAATTCCCAAAAATTTCTTACTATTTCATGAAATCCCTTAAAGTTTCACGTCTTCTTTTAAAATTCCTCAAAATCATTTAAAATCCTTTAAATTCCATGAAAAGCTTTAAAATCACTTAAAATTCCTGAAAATCTCTACAAATTTCTAGAAACCTTTTGAAATTTCTTAAAATTCCACGTTAACATTTAAAATCCATTAAAATATCTGCAAATTGTTTAAAATCTCTTAAAAATTCATGAACTCCTTTAAAATTCATCAAAATCTTCTAAAAATAATAAAAATCTCGTTAAACCCTTTAAAATTCAATGAGAAACTTTAAAATCCCCTAAAATGCGTCAAAATCTCTTAAAATTCTACGAAATTCTTTAAAATTTCACAAAATCTTTTAAAAATCAAAAATATTTTGAAATTTTTTTTAACTTTATAAGGAACATTTCCCGGATTTCTCTGACAAATTTTTGTTTCCCTGACATGACATTTCCCAAAAAATGACAGGCATGAAACCAATTTGAATGGGTCGAGAGAGATAATTGGGTAGGAGGGCTAGTTTCTGTTTTGGGACAATGTCTTTGAAATGGTCTATGTAGGGATCGCCTCGGGGATCGCTGTTTCAGGACTTACAAATCTCGATTGTCTTCATCTCAGAGGCTTTAAAAGACCCTAGCATTTGAGTTTTTACACAGTTTTTACGTAGAACTTAAAAATATCTCATTTATAATATTCAAAGATCATATTTTTAGATTCTGAAGTGGATAAGCGATACCTGTGAGGTCCCTAATTCTTGGAGGACCTTTCTCGACGGGTTCAACCTTGCCCCGTTTCGTTTCTCGTTTAGGACCAAAAGCAAAGGCTGACAATGAGATGAGATGAGACGAGAAGGAGGCGCGATTTGAAAGATGCAAAAAGGAAAAAAAAAACTTCATCCACGTTGTGGCGGCGCGGCAGTTTGTTCCAAAAATATCGGCCCATGTTTTTCTGCTTTTGTAAACCGAGCCAGTCCACTAAGCTGCCTCGAATCAGTGTGTCTGTTTCAGAAAACCACCTATGTTTTCCTGCTCTGCGGATTTAGACTTTAGACACTTCCACGTGCTATTTAGAGTGCGCGAGTTCGACGTATTACCGAGGAATATGTTTTTATGTTTCCTGTTTCCGGACGGAAGGACAGCTCTATAATACATATTTGAAAACATCTCATTCAGAGATTCTTAGAGCTAAAAAAAAATACATATGCCTGAAAAGTTCTGAACATTCAAATGAACGAATTTTTGTATTGATTGTATTTTAAACTAGAAACAGTTTTAAAATATTAATTCATTTGTATTGAAAATAATTCTGTATGAAAGGAACTTGTAATGCCTATTGTTATTTTTATAGTTGGAACAATATTTCTGGATAAAATAGAATTGGGAACAAGTATTTCGTTCATTTGAACGTTCAAAACTGCTGGTACATAACAAAAATCACGATGAATGAATTGCAAGGAATAATATTATTGAGTCCATTAAGGCTTAATATCACAATTTGCATCTAAAGTCCGTACTCAATAGGCCATTAACTTCAATAAACATTATCTCTTTTTCCTCAAGTAAACAAATAGCACCGCGTACTATTTAGAAGTTTCAAATAAGACTAATAAATCATTCCTCGAAATAATGGACTTGCGCCTTAGAGCAATGCATAAATTAAGCAAAATAACTGCAAAAGGTGAAAGTCTTGTCGTTCCTTTTTCCAGCAATACGTATCCAATATATATCTCGTTGCGAGTTCTTATAACTTATAGTGTTGCTAGTCCATATTGAGAATTGTCCCATTAGCATCTAGCATATAACCTTGAGCCTCTTAATAATTAGTTAGAGTCAAGTCAGTAACTCCCACATCTGGGTGGCTGAGGCTTAGAATCGCAAGATCAGGCGCGAAACACCCTCTGGCAAATTCATCTTTAAGGTACTTTCAGCAACTTTCAGACACCTCATGAGATAGAGACAAGCCGGAACATTGAGCACTCTTGCGCTCAAACGAATACAATGCGCCGCAGTAAATGTCAAATGTATAAAGACTAAAGAAGCCAAACGCGCATCTTCCGACCCCATCGGAATTTGCAGCCGATCGCTAATAAATTGCGAGGAATCATTCGTGCAGAAAAGGATAATTTCTCGGGTATACGCAAGGAGTCTATAACTTCAGTTTCAATCTGCACTGATGGCACTATTGCACGAGACTGTAAATTATATATTACAGCTGAGTGTAACTGAGCGCAATTTTTAATTGGAATTACAATTAAAATTTTACAAGTGCAAATTCAGGGTGACAACAAAATCCAATTTTTCAATTTCTCTGACATTTCCCTGACTTTTAGACAAATTTCCCTGACAGAAATATATTAAACAGGGTGTCTAGTGATCAGGCAATTTGAAATTCCCGGGTTTTCCCAAATTTTTTGTAACTTAAAGATTCCTGTAGTATAGTTGTTTGAAATATTTTTAGTTATAATTTACCTGTAAAGGACGACAATTAATGTCAATTTTGATGCAATTCTGCGTTTTTATCAGTTTCTATAAATTTTGCTAACCGATATCATTCAAATTTAACATCCTTTAAAAGTTAAATTAAAAAATATGTATTCTTTGTGTATTTCGAAATTCAAGATTTTTTCTGTCACTTGGTATAAATATTTTTAATTTATTCATTATAGAGAATATTTTCTTTATATTTTGTAAGAAATCTTATGTATAACAAAAGAATGTTACGATCGGAGATAAAGTAGAAATGGAATAAAAAGAAGATAAAGTATAGAAAAAAAAAAATCGATTTTTCAATAAAATACAAAAAATTCCCAGTCCTAAATGAAATTCCCGGGTTTTTCCCGGTTTCCCGGTCCGCTAGACACCCTGATTAAAAATGCGAATATTATCATTTATATATCAAATTATATTTTCACTAACATTCCCCTGATTTCCCTGACATGTTGCCACCCTGATTAAATTTTAAAAGTAAATAATTGCATGATTTCAAAAGATTTCTCGAGATTGAAAAAAAGTCAAAGACAATGGAATTTTTTTAGCTAATTTCGCAACGATCATATCTGATATGTTAGCAACCGTTATATGTCGATGAATGGGAAGAGATTTTTTTCATGCATGATCGTTAGCCTTCAAGCAACGTGATTGTACTTGTGAATATTAAAGCGATGATTGAGAACCATCAAGCCATCGCAATTCGAGACTTGAGGCTCGAAATTCGTTGATTGAAATTCAGATCTGGTGATCGTTAAAACTTAGGCGATTGGAAGCGAGTTTGTATTTAGATTAGGAAGATCTTTGACCTACAGGCCAATTTCCAAAAATACAACTTTGATCGCGCGCTTCGCGAACCCTCGTAATCGCAAAACCAATGTTTCGATCACTCGCTTCATTCAAGTTTCTTCTAAAATTAAACTCAAAAACATTAAAAAGACAAACAATTTTAAATCTTCAATTGTTAATTGTATTTTAAAATAAAACATTCCAGATTAATAACTAACGAAATTTTTATCACCGGGTCTTTGTAATCGGGGATTTATATTTTTATCTCTACCTTTATCTTGGATGTATATAGAGTTCAAAGTAAGTGGAAATCTTTGCTAGGACCTGGATTTTAGCCGAGAGGTTTTATAGTCTTTCGAAAAATAGAATCGCCCTATCTTATCTAGTTTTTGTCTCCGCGTTGGCCCTCGTTAGGGTCGCCTATTGACATCCCGAGACACATGGTGCTAAAACTAAAAGAGTACACACGTTGTGTTGCTTTGAACCCTCTGCGGCGTGGGAATAAAGAATGGAATAAGGAATAATCATAATCTAAACTCAACTTAAGCCCAAGGCCCTTGGAGATAAGATCAGCATAAAAGGAAATGATTATCTGCTATAAAATCCCATTCGATTAAACATTAAAGAAACGCCCAGATTCTAGACTCAATGGACCTTTTAGAAAAAAATAGTATTAAATTACGAATCGTTAAATTATTTCTGACACGGGGATTGTAACCTATTTTTCATATTTTTTTCCAATAAAACTTTACAGTTTGAGTAACTTTCTCTGATGGGATTGAAAGCAAAATACAAGGTTTCGAGAAAAAAATGATGCATTTCATCAAGAGAGAAGCTATGATTTCCCGGGTGTGCGTGTTAATAATACGTACTTGGTTAACATCAGTCATGTCAGTTCATTGAAGTATTACTCGTGTTCCAAGACTGGAAGGAGCACTGCTTAATTTGAATCAATTCCCCCATGCGTACAGCGACTTTTCATATCACTAATCAAAACGATCGAAAATTAAACTTAAATCAACTATTCTACCAAAGAAAAGAAAACATTTCATCCAGAACAGTAACGGGTCGCACAATAAAATCTAATTAAACAATTTCTTCAGCAACTTGTTGATCCAATCTTTCTTTATAATTGCAAGCATCTAACAGGATTTTTTTAATGCCCCTCTATTCAACTTTCCTTACGATTATGAGAGAAAAAAGTTCTCTTGTTCTGGTTAGTGCAATAAAACTGGTTGTCCATAGCAGAAAATTGTCCATAGCAGAAAACTGAAGGAACAAATCTCATAAACAAGAGACAGTTGAGGCAACCACAACCACAGAATTTATCACAATTTCCGTAATGTTTACGGCAATTTCGATAACTTATCCTGTGTCACGAGACGTCAATCTTTCAAGCTATAAAACTACCGGTGATATTCAAAAATTCAAATCTGTGTCAACGCCTACTGAGCGTCGATTGAGCCTACTGATTGATGACCTATCAATCGTTTCTTTTTGTTGTTGTCCTACTTATTTGTTTTTTAATTTACAGTCGATTGATCCGAGTTTTAACTGAACTGAACTTGGCGAATGGAGTCCCGAGACCTTTTAGACGCCTTTTCTCATAACTCGAGATCTAGACGATCGTCTCGCCCACTCGAGGCCAAGAGAACTCCAAGAAGAATAAAAACGATTGTGTACAATCGGATACAACAAGGCTACGACTGTAATTCCACCACCCACAAAGATCCTAAGGTACGTCGACAACCCCGAGGAGTCTTTAGCTAAGAAACCCGCAACGAGTTTTCTTTGTTGCAGACGATTCTTCCGCGTCTGAGTCTCTGAATAAAATCAACGGCGAGCACCCACGCGCTTAGCTGCTCTGAGATGTGCATCGCTTACATCATCATCATCTCTCTTCGCGGCTAAAAACCCTCACGTCCACTCATCCCAAAAGCTTTGCACCACAAACTGAACTGACAAGAGATCTTGGAGAAGAAGCAGTGCGTCTGGAGAACAAAAAATATCCTTACCCGAATTGAGCATGGTCCTCAGGGGTTCGCATAAAGGAAGGTAAGGATCCAGAAGGTGCAAAAAAAACCAGAAGGCACTTTCGAAGGCACTCTGATGCTAAATATCCAAGTGATCAAGATTAATCACTCCTTGGAATCAAGGTTGCAGATCATCTTCTACATCAACTGGTTCTACACTTTTCTATCCATAGAGAACATCGAAGATCCAGAGGATTTCGGTAACCAATGGTTCATCGTAGGTTTATCGTGGGATATTTGAGTTCTGAATTGGCAATCAAGCTTCCAGATCACTCGAATTAAACTCATCACCTCTCATTATCTCGCGCACTTTCACTCTCACGAACCACACATTGAATGATCAGCGAGCGACTCGTCCGGAGTTGACATTGGCAACCCTAACTTTAGATACAAGTTAGGGTAATCATAAAAAGGGATCCAATGAATGGAACTTGAGATAAAAAGTTGTGAGCTACGGCGGGTAGCATGCACCAACGACCATGGAGCGGCAAACTCTGAAACTCTGTTTCTGGTAGCCGGCTGGCTATGTGCCGGTCGCGATAGAACGCTAACCGAAGGGATACGAGTGCCAAGCTTCGGGCAAGATCGGTTAGCAACAAAACTACGTACGTGCTCGCGTTGGACTCCCCCTTTGTCGCGATATACTCCCACCCTCTGGAGATGGTTCTTGGTTTGTGCTGGTTATAGCTATAGCTTGTTGCTCGCTCGTGCGATCATCCTGAAAGCCGATTCAGAGGGCACTATGTAGACTTGTAGAGCCTTGAGATCCACTACTCCCCATCCCATCATCCCATCTGGGGTTCCTTGCCAAGGGGAAAAACACCGACAAGGTGGTGGAGCTCATGATAAAACATCTGCTCCAACCGGGATCTTGAATTTTTATCAAAGAAGCGATGAAAGTGAAGCGAGCTCGGGGCTCTGGAACTTCTCGTGATGGAAGCAGAGCTTCCTGTGTTTCGCGAAACACCCACCGGATGTTGCTGAGTTGTAGAGCTCAACACGTGGTTTTTGAGAGGGTGAAGTGGGTCTTTTGTTGTGGTGAAGGTACGAGATTTCAATAGTAAATAGGTCAAATTCCACAACAAACACTTCATTTTCAAAATTCCCTAACTTTTCCATGACCAGTTTCTTATTTTCCCTGACAAATTTTTTCAAATCTCTTGATATGCTTTAAAATTCCTGAAGATCCCTTGAAATTTTTTCAAACCTTTGCAATCATCGCATCATTTAATATTTTATAGAAAATCCCTGACTTTTACAACTTAAAGAGAATCCTAGACTTTCCGTAACCAACAAAATTCTCTGACTTTTCCGTGATTTCCCTGACTAGTAATTATTATGAGTATCATCTTCATAATCCTCAGCTTTTGTTTTCCCTCCAGCTCTAGCATCATCTCTAATCTCTGATCTTCACGAAGATAAGATTTCTAATCCGATTTAAATTATGCATCTTCATTATTCTTGATTACTTTTTTGATTGTTTTCTAATCGTCTTTAGATTACAAATTTATCATCAGTTTAGAATCCTTCCATAGCTTCTATCTTCTATAGACTTGTTTATTGTAACAAATTTTCAACATCAATATGGATTCGTCTATCCTGATTCAGATTCTATAATATTTATAATTCTATCACTATCAGTTTAGATACTTGATCTCGGTTCTTTTTGTTCTATTAATGCTTTCAGTTTCCACCATCTGGTAAGTGGTTTAAATCTGTGGACCTTCTCTTCCTTCAAAATCATTGTTCAATTATTTATTTATCCAACTTTCCTCTTATTCGAGTTCTATAAATTGTATCATCATCTAATTTATCTAGATAAATAACAATTTTGGGAACATTGGAAACTTTTTTTTGATACTTTTATTCCAATAAATGTAAAAAAAATCGTCAGACTAGACGTCTGAAACTTCAAACCCAATTCATATAGTATAGATAAATATTAAAAGAATGAAAACTTGAATTTTACTGCGATCTGAAGTAAATTCCCTGTTTTTTAATTATATTCCCGGTCATTTCGCGGTGATTTCGGTTTCCCGACCAAGTCACCACCCTGGTTATTTAATTTGTTAAAAAAAATTAAGTAAGTTCGAAAAAATTCTCTGACATTTCCAGGTTTTTCCAGGTATAAAAAAATTCCCTGACAATTCCAGGATTTCCAGGTTTTCCAGGGTACAGACACCCTGCATATGATCTTTTTCCCTTTTGAATGACACAACGAAATTAAAATCGATAAACTCAGTTAACAAAAAACGTTTAATATCCAACTTCCAACTGCGCAGAATAAAAATCTTAATTGTGTACTACAGAACACACCTGGATCCATTTACACCCCTCTACGAAGTCTATATAGAATACAATAACACATCTCAGTTTGATACTTTGTTTGAGAAAGACCCTCCCTCCTCTTCAAACATAAAGATCAAAGAGTAATCGATTTCGATTTAGAGAAAAAAAAGGGGATTTTTTGTTATAATAGAGATATGGACCAAACACGATTTAAATTAATGGGATTTCCTAGATGTTCAACAACCTCTATATGCCAACTGCTCTTGTGTTTATACTCGATAAATTATATGATAAAAGTTAATTCATAGAAAGTTTTAGAATATATATGTAAAATATCACACAAGGGAGTAAAACAGAACATTATGTCAAACAATATACTCTAAACAAATGATACTTTAGATAAACGAATCCGCTTTGGTAAATATTTAAAAAAAACTCTCCAAAATTTAATGATGTAGAGAAAATTGAAAAAAGTAAGGGGAAAATGGGATTGGGGGAACAATTTCGAGGCTAGATTTTTCACGACCCCTGAAAATCGAGCCTGTCAAAATAAGCACTAGGCAGCTTAACTTATTGTCACCAAACAAAAAAGGAGGCTTTACAATAGTACAAAGGATAATCAATCTAACGATTTTGGTCAAGCAGAACACAAGAACCTATGTTTCTTTGTAGCAAACCACCGATGACAAAAATCCTTTAATCTTTAAAATCCTGCGATATTATTTAAATTCTTCAAAAATGTCAAAAAATTAATTCTAACAGATTTTACAGTATTTCGAATTTAAGTATTTAAAAAATAATATCTTAGGATTTTAAAGAATTACGAAGAATTTCCAGGCGTTCTATTGGATTTTAAGGGGTTTCTAAAGAAATTTTCAAAATATTGACATTGACGCTCTTGGTTCTAAAATATTTTCTAGATAAAGTAGGAAATACTCGTAAAAGAGGGTACCCTGTTGATGAGGGTAATAATCTAAAATGGGGTTAATGCACGATAAGGGTTACGAACTTGCCACGACTAGAGTACAAAAGGGCGTATCGCTTATCATTGCGACAGTTGCAACCATCTGACCTTCAGAGGGAGCTGCTGTTAGCAGTTTGTCGTGCATAGAGACGGTATCTTGTCTCGTAAATAATAACTCGCGAACTATAAACCCTACGAAGGAAGGATAGCCTTGACAGTAAAACCCCTAACGGATTTCCTTATGTCCGTAGCTTATGAAACTCATGCTAGCTAAAGCTAAAACCGCAGAAGTTTTAAAATTTTTAATTTACCTCATAAGACTCAAGGGCAGCCTATCATCTTTCACGATTTTCGCCTTGAAGATCATTTTCCTCGCATTTTATTAGCTACTGTGAAAATTTTGCATAAAAGATAACCACGAGGATTTTAATCTCTTCTGATGACAGATTCAGTTTTTTTTTAAATCATTGATCCTATATCTTGAGAATAGGAAAGAAATCCACGACATAAATACAATTTTGTTTTGATTAATTTTCAAGTATGGATGAAACTAAAATAACGAAAAAGCCTAGCGGATTAAACTAATTCCAAGTGATTTGCAACGAAAATACTAGAGACGAACACACCCGTCATTTCTCAACTCCAACTACTAGTAATTCGAACCAGAAAGGAATGCGAACAGTTCCAAAAATACTGTTTTAATCTGTAAAGGCACACGTCGATGCTTTCTATCAACAAAGTTGCCAAGAGATTTCATTTAACGCTTAGAAACTCTATTCAAAAGTTTCAAATTATATGAAATATTACGAATATTTTAACATTTAAACTTATTTCCCTGAGAACGCACCGACCTTTCGAAAATATGTATCTTTCAATTCCATGAGAGTACACCTCGGGGGACGACTGAAAATTCCCGAAAAATAAAATT
>JAUESH010000039.1:1895221-1944017 GCA_032275165.1 Synergus magnus
TCAATAGATTTCATAAGATTTGAAAAATTATATGAGGATTTTAAAAGATTTATAGTGACTTTAAGGAATTTCGATAAATAAAAAGACTTTAAAGGATTTTAAAAAATGTCAAGGGATGCTAAGAGATTTTAATTGTTTTTAGGGATTTCAAGGGATTTTTAAAAGCGTTGAAAAGAATTATTGTCAAAAGGTTTTTTAAGAGGATTTCAAAAGATTTCAAGATATTTCAAGAGATTTTCATGAACTCCAAGGAATTTTGAAATCTCTTGAAAATCCTTAAATTCTCTTGATATTCTTTAGAAATCGATTGAAATTCCTTACAATCACTTGACAGCATTTGAAATCTCTAAAAATGCCTTGAAATTCTCTTGAATTCCTTAGTCATTTGAAATATCTTAAAATCCCGAGCAACACCAGGTAAATTTCTTTTGGTAAATAAATAAAAATAAAATGTTTTTGGGAACTTTTTTTGATGTTCTTAATTGAAAAAATGTAAAAAAATATAAATAAATAAATAAATAAATAAAAAAAAGTTCGTCAGACTAAATGTCGGAAACTTCAATCCAATACTTTGGAAACCAAAAATTGAACAGGTATCATTTTTTGAAATTCTAAGTTAGTTGAGGCCTTCTTGAAAAAGTTTAAAAATCCAAACTTCTGAAAAATCCTTCTACTCCTACGAAATGTTTTAGCGAAGACTTTGTAAGATAAAGTAATGAAGTAAATGTAAAATCGAGGGGACTTTTGAAACTCAATTGCGGATTGTACCAAGTTGAGAAATAAGAGAGCAAACACGAGGTTTCTCGGAACCTGCGTGCAGAAAATGACGGGGAAGATTGATCCTTGACGTTCTTGGCTCTTGATCGATCAATCATCCTTGATGGTTTATCATGTCATCGAATTCACAATGCGCGACAGAAGTGTGGCGGACATTTGTATCGCGTGAAACGGTAGTTGCAACATCTGGGCCAGGCCAAGTCTTAATTGTTTACCAAGAAACGAAAGACTTGTCGTTTATACAGAACGAAGTAGCAGATGCCACTGTTGGTTTAATGTTGCCGATATGTACCGCTACTTCAGGAACAGAATTCCCAAGTCGGTACTAGGTCGCTTTTTAGATCACATCTACTCGTAAACTGAATTTTACTATCCTTAAATTCTAGATTACATGAGTATTTTCAATTTTAGATTAAATCAAAACTAGTCTCTATCCCAAGTCTAATAAACTAATAAAGCTGGATAAAAAAGTGGAATGTCGATACGTGAGTACTTTAATTAATTCAATTTCAAGCCAAGAATAATTAAATATCAAGAATATTCATGGAAATAGATAAGGAACTTCATTTTTCAAATTCTATTCAAATGATTTTAGTTATAATTCCCGATTTAAAAATCGTTCTTGACATTTTCAGTTCTTGGATATTGCGAATGGAATGTGCAGTAAATATTGTTAGAAAATATAGAAAATTAAATGAGGTGCTGCCATCTCTTTAGCTAATGATCCACTACAACTTTCTAAAACATTTCTGCGATTTCTCATACCTGAAGTTTGTATAAGAGAGAACTGTTATACCGGCAACAGTTTTTGATTGGTGGCTTTTCAAAATTAAATACTTTTAAAAAATGTAAATAGAACGAGTAATTCACAATGGGAAAATCCACCCATGGTAAATTTTATAATATTTTTGGAATTATGCATTTTTGAATATTTTTAGTATGATAAGACTTACCATGTGCTCCATTCCTTTTTCCTCCAGCTCAGCTCTGCTCCAATCGATGTGGAAGCTTAGGGGCTGAAGACGAGCTTCCATTTCATGTAGCCATTTCCTTAGACATTTCACTTCATGATCAAAATCTGGTGAGAAAAAAATTTAAGTATTATTTTATCCTCGGTCGATAAATCAGACAAAGCTCACAAAGGATTCCAAGGGATTTCAGATTTCAAGTAAAGATATTATAAAGGATCTCCAGAGATTTTAAGGAATTTCCAAAATAATTTCCAAAGATATTAAGATTTCAAAAGATTTTATGCGATTTCCATAATAAGGTGTGTGTCCAGAACTAAATTTTAGAACAGATGAATAAACCCAGTCAGAAATGGATAGTCGATACGACGTCGAAACATTTTCGTCGATTCGACGATTTTTTTGTCGCCAAGATCGACGTCGAAAATTGACCTCAAATTCGGCGCTAATTTCGACTCGACGATCCTAAGACGGCATCAACGTCATATCGACCATACATTTCTAACTGGGTAAATTTTAAACACTTTTTAGAATGGAAATATTATCTAAATTCCAAATATTTTACACGCATAGAAATTAGAATAAAGTAGAGACTTAAAATCCATTCTTTTAAAAGTTGAATACTTTTTTCAGTAGTACTAAGGCAATGCTTTGTAAATCTTCTTAGATTGGTAACAAGTTAATTGTTGTTTTTAAAATCTGAAGACTTTGTTTACAAAACAGTTAAAACCTCACCTGCAGAAACATCCTGGTGATCGGACACAGGTCTTTCAACAGGAGCCATAATTTGTTCAACGAGTTCCCATTTTGCATTCAAATGATCAACGCGCCATGCTACTTCATCTTTCAAAGTTGGGGCGCGAGTTATTAATTTCCCAGCTTGCTCATTGAACAATCTTCTTCTGTATGCCTTGCGTCGTAGCTCCTCCATGTGAGCCTAGAATTCAAAGGATTTTAAAATAAGATATCATAATTCTGAAGTAAACTCACAAATCGTTCTTATTTCTGAATCAATACTGAATAATAAATAAATCATTGAAGCGTAAAAACACATTAATGAAAAATAAGGTACAAGAAATGAAGGTCAAACTCTAGTAACTGTTTCGATTCATGACTCATAATTTGGTATTGCAAAAGTTTTAAACATATTTTTTTAAAAAAGGAGGTGAAGATCTCTTGGCTTGATATTTGCCTTAAGGTATTAATCAATTTAATAAAGGATCTTATAATTAAAAACTTACTGCACGCAGGCTTTTGTCTAGAAGATTTTCCTCCTTTGAGTAAACCAACTCCTGAAGAACTCTAAGCCATGAGTAGAGTTCTGAAAATTGGCAGCTGACTTCGCTTAAACCCCAAGAGAGAGTTGAAACATCACCTTCGTCCCAAGAAAGTTCTCCGTTAGCTTCCTGCAAAAAAATATTCAATGATATTAAAACTATTATGAAGGAGTTCTTTTGAAACTGAAACTTCCCTGTATTATATTTAATTTAAAATACATTAATTGGAATGAAAGAATATCAAGTACGTAGGAAATAAAAATGGATTACTTTGCAACTGTCGATCAGATTCGTGTCCATGATATAGTCATAATTAGTACGGATAGCCGCCCAAAAATCATCTTTGGAGTCTTCTCGGCTTCCCACAGTACATTGGCAGTGTTCTTGTTTCGGTTCCTTCCTGAAATTTGAAAAAAAAATTATTAATTTCTCTAAAGTTTACTAAATACTTAAAATTCTTAGCAGTATGTGTTTAAGATTTTATTCTAAATTGAAATATACCAAAAGTTGTTTGATTTAAAGTTTAAATCTTTCAGAAACGTATAATTTGAAATTGAAAAAGCCTGAAATTTGTATATTTAAATTGAACGCGCTTGTAACTTAAAAATTTCGCCTGATTTGTTTGATTTCATGTTTAAATATTAGTATCGAAGTATTGTCCAATTTTGAAGACTTCGTTTCTTTGATTTTTATTAGGATTCATTCTCTCCTATTCAATGCTCTCAAATTTCAAAATTGTTTCTCAAAAGGTTCGGCAATAATTCACAAAAGACATGCGTAGGGCGTAGGAGAAATCTCTAATTCGAGTTCAAGCCTTGTATGCATATCAATTATTGGCTTGGCCATCTTTTCACATGGAGATGTGAATGTATGCTTGTATGGCAAAGACATGTGTGACTGGAATTTCTAGACAACTCTGAAAAAGTGTCTTACGCAATACCTGGATCTATTTTTTTATTTTAAGCAAAAGAACCTTACCTTTTTTTGGTAAGACTGTTATATGGCCTATCCACCCGCATTCTCGCATGCTCTTGTCCCTCTAGAGTCTCGCTAGAGGGCTGCAGCGAGGACAATGAGAAACTCATCTTCATTGTCACAGCCTGAAAATGATAAAAGCATATATTAGTCCTTAATTATTCAGGAAACAATACACGGAAGAGTAACCATAATTACAGGAAATTAATATTCTAAATAATAATTTCAAGAATGTAATTCTCATTCTATTTCTATATTATTGCTCAAATTGATCAGAAAAATGTTGAATAATCATAAAATTCAATTATGAAGAAAAGATCACACAATGATCTTAAATTTTTGTTAATCGAAAATAAAAAATATTCTCATGAGGATTTTTTCGTAATGACAAACGGAAGAGGATGAAATCATAAATCACACGTGACAATATTCAATTCAGGGAAGATCACTACACGGAAATGTACTTTTATAAGAATACGCTTTGCAAGGTGATGAATTTCTTTCGCAAAATGGTATTAAATGATGAGTAATTTTCTCTAGAGAAGTTATATAAAAACCGAGTGAGGACTTTGTCGCCTCTTAATGTGCAAAATAATCATTCGCTCGAAACCGGACTGTACTTTTCTAGTTTTACAAGGTTATATTCTGAGTTGAGTCGAGAATTTGGTATTTCGAGAATGTTTCTAAAAATCTGAAGCGTATTATAATGTATCTTAAAGTGTAAGGTTTATCGGACATGAGAAAGAGATAGAATTGCTACTTAAACCAAAATAAAAGAGAGAAAATTGTTTCAAAAATCCAGTACTGAATGTTTAATTTTTCTGATTATCGACAAGTGTCGATAAGCATCGAAACTAAATCCTCACGTTTATAGAGTCCAGTGTTAATTGAATCTAGAAATTGAATCTGAGAACAATGGGATTCTCACAATTAGTTACAAATTGGATTTATATCAACTTACATGAATATTCATGTAAAACACATTACTCGGCGGATTACGTATAATAGCATCTCATAAATATAAATGCCCTTCCCACATTGTCAAGAACTAATTTTGCAGGAAAAGTTCAACGTAAAGGTGTCTCATTTTTTCGTCTTTGGCTTCAAATAACACTTAATGAGCATTGCACACTCGCTATAAGAAGTGAAACAAAATATAATATTCAGAAGCAGCATTTACTGATTTTAGAGTCAGGTTGGAATACAGAAGACCTATACTTAAAATATTTTAACCGACCGCTAATATAAGCTACTAAATTTTTAAAAAACTGCAATATATTGTGGTGAAAGTAAGAACTTATAACAGAACTACCACATGAAATGCATATGTTGACATTTTGGTGAAAGGAAAATTTTCGCAAAGCCGTGATATAAAACCTTTTATCTTCTAAAAAGAGAAATAGGATTTTCTATAAATTAAGTTATGGTTATTCAAGCCACGAGTAGGTTTTAAACTCTGAAATAATGAAGACTTTATTTTTGTGTACCTAAGTGAAAATGGCAAACACAGAGAGAAGAAAGTCAAGAAGAACGAAATCGCTAAAACCTTTCCGGGATTTTTAATCAATACTTTTTATATTTTAATGCTTTTAAAAGAATACTAATAATAAATGGTATAAAAAATTAACTGTTTAAATTTTCAAGTTCAATATGTGCCATAAACGTAAACAGAAGTAGCATTGTATTTTAGAACTTAGTTTCTGTTCAGGTTTCCTGGAGAAATTGAAGGAAAACAGGTTGAAATCGATACCCGATGCACACAGCGCATAATGTAAATTAATTAATGTACAGTTAATGTAACTTTTCCACCGTTTAACTACTTTACTAGAAAATAATTTATTTTCTATTTTCATGCGCTTCCAAATTTCCCTAAAGTTAATTAAACATCCATTAAAATGGTCGCATCTAATAATAAATTATTTTAATCGGTTAATAATTAAATATCCAATAAATTTCAATCCTTCACCTTATTAAACTTCTAATCAGGTTTTTAAAACCATAAACTAGTGAGTGGATTACAATTTTTAATTGTTTACAAATTGCATTCTAATTTTTTGTGAACTAATCGTGTACATCAAACTTAATGGATTTAATAGATCACGATATAAAAAAATAATAGCTCTATATCTTAAAATAACGTGAAAGTGTTCAACAGAATGCTTGGAATCTTACAATGTTTTATGAACCAATGCAAGCATGTAGATAGATCTTATCTGAACTAGCTGGCTGTGCAAACTACAGTAAAGATTAATCTTTGATACTTTGATTACAGAGCTACTCCAAAAATTTTCGTGTCAGGTCTGCTTAGAAAAGTAGGGACATTAATCAAAGTTTCTCTTGCTTGCTAGCTAGACTGCATTTTGCATTTTTTTAAAGGGATTTTTAACAAATTTTCTGAATATAGACATTTTAAAATTTTAAGCTAACACACTTTTTAATTTAGAGGTTTCTTAATTTCAGAGTACAACAAATTCATTTAGAAACCTTCGAAATTAAAAAATATCAAATTCCAAATCTTTCTAAAGATAATTTAAAAAACCCTGGGTCAAAAAATAAATTAATTTGTCTTCCATGTCTTCCATTGAAAGTAGAGATAATGGCAGGTTAAAGTTATTCTACTTCTACATCTATGTAATTAGAAATAATAAGACAATGTTGGAAAGAATTCAGAATAAGTAAAAAGAATTGAATGGAAACGTTGTTATGAAAATGACAAGAATTCTGAAAAAAAGTCACTCGCTCCGATTTTTATAATGAAATCTCTATTTTTGTATTTGGATTTCAATTGTCTAAAAATTTGACTTTCTATTTTAATTTGCCATATGAGGTCTATTCCCACTAGAAATTATCCCTCATATTGTAAAAAAACAAAAGTTTCCCTCCAAAATTGAGGTTAGAAAACCGCAAAATTAGAGCACCACTGAGAATGAAACACTTGTAAACAATAAAACAAATACCTATACCATTGTCAGCGAGAGACCTCCACATCCCACCATGAAAGTTCAAAAACCAGATACGTCATTCGTTCTGCATCGGACAGAAGCACAACATAAATCATCAGCTGTGCCTTAAAAATTTGTCAAAACTTTGAGGTTAAACTCGACAAAAATCGATCTTTCCAAATATTTACAACAACAATCGGCGTTGCCTGGCGCCTTACCAAGTTTCCACCAACAAAACACGTGCTTCACATCGCGAATATAATTTTTAAATGTGATCTTCGCTCTGCTCTGCACCTGCTGACTTCGGTGCAGCAGCGGATGTAAAAAAGTTAAACGCAAAGAGCCTTGCACCGTGATGTTAACCCACTGGTTGTGGTATTAGTCACCCAAGAAAGGAATCCGTTTTCCTGCACTAAGTCGATTTCCTCGTTGTCGAGTAAACTTCAGGGGGGTGGGGGGCACGGGGTTCGGGGAGAAGATAGGAACTCGAGAAGGAAACACTAGGAAACACACACGGTGGATTGCGAAACTTGGAACTTCAAGATCGAAAACTTTTTCCCTCAGGGGACAACTATCTGGCTCGTAGAGAGCGTGGAATTTGGCAGAGCAAAAAAATCGCGAATCTCATTTCTCGAGAACCGGCTTTTTTTCGTACTTACGGTTTCCCTTCACTGATCCTTCAGGACCCCACAGATCGCATCGCCGACTCTTCGCGACATAACCTCAGTCGACACGGACTTTAAAGTTATACACAAAACAACCACTCCTCCCATGAGTTTTTTTTAACTGGGATGCGAGCACCGCGAAGTACACTGGAGCAACACGATTGAACACGATTGTGCACCGACGAGTACTCGGTGCACTGCGCATGCGCAAGGATATTCAGGGCAGCCATCTTGAGATTTCGAATAAATTGAATAAATATCTGAGATAATTTGAGTTTTTTAATGAGTTTTTGGTATTTTTTTGGTCGTTTGAAAAATGAGGGAGTGTGGAGAGAGGGAGGGAGGATACTTTCGATTGTTTGGAAAGTTTCTGGGATCTTTTTAGTGGTTGGAATTGTTCGATTTTGGAAATAGAACATCCAGTCTTTTTGGCAGGTTAGCGCAGGTAAACGCAGGTTCAAGATGCGCGGGAAATTTGAATGCGTGCGCATCGTGGAGTATATAGAGCTCATTTGTTTACATGAAAAGAGGAGGGATTGAAAAAAGATGAGGTTTTTTTTAATTGAAAGGGAGAGAAAAATAGGTTGTGATCTCTATCTTTTGAGCACGTTCTGAAATCAAACGTTGAGTCTTTTCTTGGAAGATAAACATGTGCATGTTTTCTCTTCGAAAACTTTTCGTTTTTTTTTATAGTACGTATAATAAAAGATACATTTTTAAAATCAAATGTTGATGTGAATCTTTGGTTGTTCTTTCTATTTACTCAAATTAGTCTAAAAGTAACTTAGAAGAGATTATTAATTATATTTAAATATTTAAAACAATTAAAAAAGTATCTTGTAAAATTGAATAAGGAAATAGTTAATCTAATATTTTTAAACTAGGTTTAATGTTTTTTTAATTTTCGGATGAATCTGTATTTAATTAGGAACTTTCTCGACATTCTAACGAGGGTTTGAACTTTTGAGGCTCGTTAACAAGCATTGATGGAACTCTTTGCTCCCAGCTACGCTTAATATAGCACCTGTAGGCTAAAATTATCTTTTAATTATCTGTTGACTAAAACTGGCCATGCCAGTCAGTCCGGATTGTCTGGAGAAATTTAGTAACCATGTCTCTAGTTTTCTCAGTAACTTCCGAACACGACCTTACGAGCCTCGGCGAAAGATAATTCGCTTATTGGTATCCCTGACGGAAGGTTCGGATTGAAATTCATTCCAAACAAATCCGAAATTTTCCCAACCATTCCGGAATTTGTCTCCGAATCAAACAATTTCATTTCGATCTAATCCGCAGGAAGTTTTCAATCCGAATCAATCCGAGGCCCATTCAAAATCCATCCGAACTTTTAATCCGAATGAATACGAATATATCCGGTCAATCCGAATTAATAAGAATTAATCCGAATTTTTAATCCAAATGATTTCGGTTAATCCTAATCAATGCGAACTTTCAATCCGAATATATCCGGTCAATCCGAACTTTTAATGCGAATGAATCCGGTCTATCCGAATTAATCCGAAAAATTCGAATAAATTCGTATTCATTCGGATTGACCGGATATATATGGATTGAAAATTCGGACGTAAATTTCTGAATGATTCAGAAAACTTCGAATTTGTGCGGAATTAATTTCAATCCGAACCAATCCGAGGCCCATTTAAAATCCATCCGAACTTGTAATTCAAATGAATCCGAATAAATCCGGTTAATCCGAATTAATCAGAATTAATCCGAACTTTGAACCTGAATGATTTTGGTTAATCCGAATCAATGCGAACTTTCAATCCGGTCAATCCGAACTTTTAATCCGAATGAATCCTGTCTACGCAAGTCAATCCGAAAAATTCGAATAAATTCGTATTCATTCGAATTCACCCGATATATTTGGATTGAAAGTTCGGATGCAAATTCCTGAATGATTCGGAAAACTGCGATTTTGTTCTAAATGAATTTCAATCCGTATGAATCCGAGGCCCATTCAAAATCCATCTGAACTTATAGTCCGAATAAACCGGTCAATCCGAATTAATCAGAATTAATCCCAACTTTCAATCCGAATGATTTCGGTTAATCCGAATCAATGCGAACTTTCAAACCGAATGAATCCGGCGAATCTGGATTGAAAGTTCGAATATAAATTTCTGAATGATTAAAAAAACTTCGGATTTGTTCGGAATGAATTTCAATCCGAAACTGGCGCCAGGGATGCGTCTAGCACTTAACTATAAATAACTACGGCTCTTTTGAACGCTAAAGAAAAAAATTATCCTTTTTATCTTAAAAAACTTTTTTTTTTAAGTAGTCAAATTGATAATACAATGTTTTTAATAATCGAAGACTTAATTTAAGCAACTTAGAAATATCTTACAAAAATAATCAAAATATTTTTATTTAATTTAAATTAGATTTGATCTTTAATTCAATAGACAGTCATGATTCACGTGTTTTATTTCAAAATCTCGGTTTGGTCTCTTAATTCAGTAATTTGAGTATTTTTATTTAATCACCTACTCCATCGAGTTCTAAGTGCACCCAAAAGTGGAGATAAAATCCAGTACAATCCGCCTGCCAACTGAATTGAGCCAGCAATCCTCAAACAGAGAAACATATCTGGAAAATGGATAATTAAAATGATTTTAAATTTGTATTTAGAGTTCAAGGTTTTATGAAGTGATTCATTCATAAGAGGGAACGATTTAATTTAAATTTCAAGCATGCCTCGATGTCTCTCAGAGGAAGGGGATATTACATTATATGACATCACGTAACTTACTTTCAATAAAGGAAAGAAGCAAAATTGCTACTCCAACACACGTAGTAAGCACGGCACGTCCTTTGGAGGAAACATGCGATCCCAAAGCATCTCGAATAGCAAATTCTTGACTGACCACTAGTCCTCCAATGCTCATGCCGCCCAAAAGTGCCAAAATGATGAAGAGATGGTAAAAATCCGCATACGAAAGGCCTAAATTTTAAGTAAATATAATCATCATCATCAGCTAGATTCCTCATTTCTGAGGCTGTATAGTGTCCCTGGCGAAAGCTTCCCTAACGAGAAAGCTTCAGGTTGAAATTCACCCTGAACCAACCCGAAATTTTCCGAATCATTCCGGAATTTGTATCCGAACAAAGCAGTTTCTTTCCGATCTAATCTGAAGGAAGTTTTCAATCAGAACAAATCCGAGGCACATCCGAACAAAGGTTTCAAACCAAATGAATCCGAAGTTTCTATCCGAATAAATCCGAGGCTCATCTGAACAAAGTTTTTAAATCGAAGGAATCCGAACATTCAATCCGAATTAATCCGTTTGATTTGGAAGTTTGAAGTATGTATGTTCTACGGATGAGCCACGGATTCATTCGGATTGGATTTCTATCCGAAGCTTTCATCGCAGGGGTGCCTTTAATTGCGAAAGTAACCGCCATTTACCTAAAAGAACGAAACTTCCAATCCAATTAGAAAATCCGAAAATTAGACTTCTCGACCTTGCTGTGTTTGTGTTCCAATAGGAGATGACACTAGCGACGAGGGTGCCAGTTCCTCCAATTATGGAAAGAACAACCCCGTCAAAAAGATTTGTAGATGGAACTTTGATGACAATCAATGGTGGCAAAAGAAGCCAGAAAAGCATCATCCCAGCCCTGGTACCAACACAAGAAACGACGGCTGCCCAGAACTTGAAAAGCTTCAAAACTTGGAATTCCTGCTTCCATGCGGATTGAATCTGATTTGATGGAGATACGAAAAGATTTATATCTTCTGGATCTTCGTAACTGTAAGCTGTACTTCCTTCCGCAAAGACTCCTTGAGAAGGTTCATTACTTTCATCTTCCGGAAGAGGGTTCTCTGTTCCTCCATTTCTTCTATTAACAGAGCCAGGAATTCTTGAGTCTGAATTTGAATCTTCCATCATCCTCATCGATGACTCGGTCTCGTCTTCATTGAAGAGAAGTGTGTATGGTGAAGATATTTGCTTACCTATCGTAAGGTTAAATTTTTTTAATAATGAAATGTAATACATACCCTATTGATTTAAAAACTTGATGTCGTTTTTGACTTCAAAAACCTCGCCGAAAACTAATTTATAGTAAACGACTTAGCACCATTTGAATTAGTAAGAAGCTACTATTAATTAGTAAAATTTAACTAATTCAGATTGAGAGTACATTTTTGAAATCATCTTTATAAGTACTTGTCGATAATGAATTGCTCTACCTGGTGATCTTAAAATTGTAGTAGCAATCGCAGTTGGGAGGAAAAGTACAACCATTGCCATCAGCCCGGCTTGAATGCCTAATCTGGTAAAAAGGGCCAATGCTACCAAAGGAGCAACAATAAGTCCTGTGGAGAAGGCAACATTCATCATAATAGTTGCGAGTGGCAATTTTATTCTGAAATGTTGTCGGAGGACTTTTTCGCTCTGTATCATTACGAAACTGGCCCCTAATCCCATAATTGCACCGGCACTCAAACTCGCTAAATAGGCTCCGACACCTCCAGTTGCTAGGTAACCGGAAGCGAGGACACCTATTGATAAAAGGGCAATTCCTATCAAAGTCATCACTCTTGGAACCGAAGCCAGATTCACAATTATCGTTGTCCAAGGATCTAAGGTAATATTACAAAATTTCATTATTAAGATAATTCATGGTTTATATTACAGTAAAGTGCATTCCTACCTGCTAAACTCCAACACGCAGTCATGAGTATTGGTGTGATTGTAATTTTTTCATTCCATACATCGAAGTCGAGTTTTCTGTTGTTGCTGACCAAATGAGCCAAGACTATTCCATACATTGACAAAACACTCGGTACTGTCATCTGATCCATAACATATTTTTTGAGAATGCAAACACTTAAAAATAAATTAAAAGTTAAAGAAAGTAGGGTGAATATAAATGGGAAATAATTATATCCAGCGAATAGACGATATGAACAATACATGATGAATCATTTCCTTTTGAAAGAGAAATCTTAATTATTCAGAACCTTAAGAACTGATTCTATTTAAAACGAAGAAACCTTACACATAAAATGTGTACCAACAACATAAAATTAAGATTGATCCCGTTATACTTCTTTGGCTTCCTATACGCATTTCTGTCAATCGTATGTTCGATGAATAATTGTAGTTAATTTTCTATAGGAACTGAAGCCCTTTAACTGACTCGACATACTTTTCGAGAAACGAAGGGATCCCTCTTACGAGCACTTTCAGAATATTTTTAAAAATCCGTAGGGCAAATTTCTATAAATTTAGATTTACCTGGACAATCATAATTCCGGAAAGTACTATCCATGAATAGCCACCATCAGGAATTGTTGGGCCCAATTCCGGTAAGGAAGTGATAACTTCGTCCAGGCGAAGACGCCTAAAAATTGACATTTTCGGCAGAGCAAACTATTTTTTTAATTCGATGAACATATCAGAAAAATTATGAAGACTCCTCAGCACACGCAAATGGCTTCAAGACTATCTTATCTCTGCCAACATGTCAACAATCTGATAAGAAACGATAAGAACCAGAAAACTTATTTTATTCGGCTTTTCTATCTAATTTCCACCTTCAATTTTCACAGGATCAAAATTAGAATCAATTTCAATTCTAAGCATTCAATTTTATTAAATTAAAGTTCCTTTATCAAATCTCTTATTGTAGAATGAACCCAATTCATATACTATAGATAAATATTAAAAGAATGAAAACTTGAATTTTACTGCGATCTGAAGTAAACTCCCTCTTTTTTAATTGTATTCAAGGTCATTTCGCGGTCTTTTCGGTTTCCCGGCTAAGTCACCACCCTGGTTATTTAATTTATTAAAAGAAAATTAACTACGCTTGAAAAAATTCCCTGACATATCCAAGTTTTTCCAGGTATAAAAAAATTCCCTGACAATTCCAGATTTTCCAGGTTTTCCAGGGCGGGTAGACAGCCCGTTATCTCAAGTGGAAAGTACAAACATCACAACCACATTTTAAAAAATTGATGTAAGAATTTTATTGTAGTGTACATACAAATTTAAAAATGAAACATGATAATTAACTATTATTCGCAGATAAAACTAGATTCTCAATTTGATATTAATTTCTTAAACCTAAACGGCAGTGAATATATTATATACTACTTCTTTGAGAGGGAAAATGATAAATAAATTAATCTATTTTCACATTTAATCTAAAATCGATTTCAGTCTCTTAATCAGAAACTTTATTCAAAGCGATTGTTATTTAGCAATTGAAATAAAAACTGGTGAAGCATCTGTCTTTTATTTAAACTTGTATTTTTCTGAGATTCTTTTCTTAAAGATTATTTTCAAACTGAGGCAATTGTATATTTTATACAACTTAATATCTCTCGCATCTCCATGCTTCTAAAACTATACATCTATTTCTCGAGATTCTCCAGTTGCTATGGAAGTGTAGCGTACCCTTTTATTTACAGAATCCAATACGGGTACCAATTTCTTTTTAAGCTCGGCACGCTGAATGTAAATAAATCCGCAAATGAGCGAAACGAGTAAAAGAGAAAGCAAAGAAAGAAGAACAACAGTTTTCAATACTGGAGGACACTCTCTCGTTTCGTGAAATGCCACTTCTTTATGGCCTGAAAAAAGAAAAAAGAATTTTTAATTAACTTAATAATTTAATATTTTTTTAGTGCGTTAAAAAATTCACCTTCTGTGCAGGTCAGATGTTCCTTATTTCTCACAAATACCTTCGTTTTGTTCATCCATTTAATGAAAGGATTGAGCCTACAAGAACATTCGAATGGATTCAAAGTTAAATCCACCGTCACGGATTGATTGTGTTTTGCAAAAGTGTCCAAAGTGCGAAGATCCCGTTCCAAAACTTTGGTGAATTTGTTTCGTTGAAGGTCCAAGAATCTCAGATTGTGCAGACAAGAGAGATTGAAGTGCAATGCAGTCAAAGAGTTGTCCCCAAGATGAAGGTCCAAGAGATTAGGAAGATCACAAAACACATTGGAATCCCGAAACTCGGAAATTTCGTTTTGTTCCAAATGCAATTTGATCAATTTCGTCAAATTACTGAAAACAAAATTCTTTGAATTAATCTCTGATTTCTATAAACCTACTTTCAGGGACTACCAGTCATCAGAAAAAAAAGGTAATTTATAAATAACAGTTCGATTTTAATTATCAAATTAAATACAAAAGCATATTTATTTTAAATCACAGTTTTCAGATTGTCTAATTGTTATATTACTTAAAAATATTGTATAATTCACTCCCTCCCTAAATCAACTTCCGACTTAGGTTCAAAACATTCCCCAAAGGAATCTCCCATGAAATTCGAATTTCTTCCTGAGTGCGAAGATCTGATTATCTTCAAACGAGTCTCTGTAATCAGTTGGTGAATTTGAGCTTCCAGTTCCAAAGCATTTTCGATAGGCAATCGTTGAAGCTGAACAGCTACATAGTTTCCAAAAACGTCGAATTCGTTTTCCTCCCTATTTTGTGAGGAATCTGGAGATATCATAATTTCAGACACTCTTAAATCTTCTTCAAGTTTTCTTTTTTTTGGAAGAACATCTTCCGGAGGTTTTGTTTGAGATTTTTCAGGGAGATTTTTATTCGAAAGCGGGTCGGAAACTGGCATGTAGACGTTTTCTTGAAAACTTTCGTATGAGGGTTCCTCGTTGTCTGAGTCTTCCAAATGGGCCAGGGTGTCGATTCTTATTGCCTCCAACTTCTCGATCTGAAAAATAATATTTTTTAAAATAATATTTTAAACTTACAATCATGTGATTTTTCATTTTGAAGACATTACAGTAAAAATTTTTCCTCACCCCTTCGGCACTAATTCCAGTTTCACTCGATCTCTTCAGAAAGCGATCAGCGATCGGAAACCAAAGTAATTTCGGCAAATATTCCTGTTTGCATTTAAGTGCGCTCTTCATTTTATACACTTCGTCATTATAAGTGTTTCTGATGTTTTTAATTTTGGTTTTAAATGCCTTAATGTCGCAATGGAGATTCAATTCATTTTGAATGCACTGTTCCGCATATAATCTCTCCTGTCGGTTTTTAAATGAGGGATGATTCGCATCCCACAGACACGGATATTTTTCATATATTTGTAGAAAACGAACAATGAAATTCGTTGACCATTTACAGGCCATGTTTCTTCTTTAGCAGTTTCAGTTTAGTTTATATCATAAGTAATATATCACTGATGTATTTTTTACACATATACTTTTGAATAATTAATTGCATATATGCAATTAACAGCATACAGTCAATATGAAGTATATATTTTCAGTCATTAAGAGTGCGCAGAATTTACTGTTTTATTAAATCTGACAGTCTTAACTGTAATTAAAGTGTCACACACAATTGAATAATGAAGAAAAGAGCACTGTAAAATTTATTTTCCACAATTTGCGTATGTTACACAAATAACACAACTCTCAGGCAGGAGGAAGCTTATTTTACTGTCGAAACTGCAAAGCAACGGTGAATGGTGCTCTCCAGTGTTGCCAAGCCGCGGGAGAACATGTACCATTAAAATTTAAATTTCAGCTCTGAAAACTGTAGATGTAAAGCACTTCTGCACTCTTCAAAAATGATTATGTTAGTGCCCATAAACGTAGCTTTTCATTAGGTATTCTAATCATTCTACAATCATGAAAAACAAAAATATATGTTTCTCACATCAGTTTCACATCTAGGTATACGTTTTTTATCGGTTAGATGCATGCATTCTATTGACCAAGAGTTTGAATTAATCTAGATACTAACTCGGTGTGAAATTTTGTTATAACAATGAAAAGAATTGTTAAATTTGCTCAAAGGTTCTGAATCAAAAAATTTCCAAATCTATAAATGCTATATAAAATCACAAAATTTGGAGGAATATTCCCCAAGAGTATTTTAGGAATTTTCTTTAGTAAATGTTTGGGAAAATTTCGGAAAGTTTGCGGAAATTAGCGTCCCGACAATTTTAGGGAAAATTCCCGAAAAAATTTTTTACAGTGTGTTTAGAATCTTCTGAATCTTTTTGGCAAAAACGAGAAAATAATCGCGCGCATAGCGCGCGGATCATAATTGCTAGTGTAATTAAATTTAAGAAAACTTAAACGATCATCGGAAAACAAGTGAACTCACAATTCTTTTTTTTTTAATTGTAAGCTGTAACTAATATTTGACATAATTACCTATTAACAAATATATTATGAAGAGTGGACGCCATATCCCTCGGATTGGGAGAATCTTCGAAAGCATCAGTAAGATGAAGTTCTTCAAGGGAGATGAAGTTTGAAAAAAGTCGAAAATGACTTCTCGCAGGGTCCAGAGATATCTCATTAAAGTCCAAAATTAGTCGCCTTACATTCTTAACATGATGAAACGACTTTCCTCGAATTTCTCTGATACGGTTATTCGACATGTCGATAACTTGCAAATCTGGAAATGCATCCTGAGTTCCAAAGATATTTAATGGAAGAATCTCAAGATAATTTCCCGTAAAGATTAACACCTACAAATCAATACGAATTTTAGAGAATATTTTATTGACAAACTTAAAACCAGATTAAAACTATAAACTTTTGTAATATAATGTTTCCAGATTTATAATTTCCCGCAAGAATCGATACAACAATTTAAAAGATATAGTGTGAATTTTATATGTCACTAATTCCAGGCATTATATTTGATAAATAGATATGGTAGGAAAATTATGGGGGATAAGAAGCTCAAACGGTGTAATTCCGCGATCATTACAGAAACGCTTCAAGTCACCCCTATCAATTTTCTGTGTAATGATATACTTCACGGATCGATTCACGGATCAAATAAATTCTTTCAACTATTTTATAGCAGTATGTACATGCAGTATAATTAATATTATCAAGAATCGTACTTGCGTCTTGTTGGGAAGATGCGATAAGGGGGTTGTATCAAGAAATCCAGAATTGGTACAATTGACTATATATTTATGTTCTCTTTCAAAGCACGCTCTTTCGCAATGGCATCGATTATAGAAAAATGGACCACACTCTAATCTGGATGTTCCATCAGTTTCCAGGTTGTGCCAATTTTTATCACACTCATTGGCATCTTGAGCGAAAGTTAATGACACGAGACCAATAATTATGCTGATGTACCTCATCTTCAATCTGTAATGATATTGTTTGTTTCTTTATTAAAATGATTACTGAAGAATCATCTTCATATCATCATCATCATCATTTTCATATAGGTGAAAAATAAGTGTTTCAAACTACTATAATATAAAACGAGAAGAAATATGAGAAATATAAATATTCCTAAACTAGAACATTCGTCCTCGATCTTGGGTAATATGAGAGATGCATATTATGCACTATGGAGACTTGAACTCGAGAGAAAACCGGTTTCGGGATATTCTTCACTTTAGCTCCTTTGGGTGTACATATCTCTATGAGTCACAAATTTCGAAGGACTTCCTCCAAAAATCAATCTAGAGTGATTTTTACATTTTTACATCTCTTTCTTCACACTGATTTTCCAAATTAATTAGAATTAGATTTATTTCTATATTAATTTTAAACATTAAATTGATCTTTATTCCCATTATATATGAAATAAAAAAATTCATTCTATAAAACGGTTTCGAGTTTAACTGCAACACGTAATGGATTTTAAAACTCAGACTCGTTTAGCATGTTCTGTAACATGACGTCATGTAAGTAAACCCAGAAAACGATACCTGAAAGTCTCATATGAGATTTTATCATGTAGTCTTCAAAAATATTGCAAAAATTTCGTTTTATAAGACTTTTATCTCTCTTTAAAACTTTATATTATACAAATATATTTTTGAATTGCAGTCGATTTAATCTATCGTCAAAAGAAGATCTTCATTACAGAAAAAGCAATATGAGAATATTATTGAAATCCGAATGATTTGATACTGATCATCGTCTTGAAGTAATTGATATTTATAAGGAATAAGAATCTTGTCAATTGCGTAAATTTTAAATATATATTTTTCAGGAAAAATAACGTGTTTCAGTTGGGCTTATTTCTAAAATAAAAATAAAACTGTATGTCTCAGACATGATAAAAATTTGGCAGAGGTTCAAATTTTGCAATAGGCTCTTGAAAAAATAACTTTCAAATACAAATACAAACTTTCAAAATTCAAATACAATTTTTAAAACACAAATATAATAAAATTAATGCAAAATACTCCATATAAAAATCTTTAACTTACCTTGAATAGAACATAGAATTTCAAGTGTAGTAATGTTTATTTTTAAACTCCATTAGCACATAGATTCGTTCGATTTTTTATCCATCTGAATGATTTTCCTATGAAATCGATTCACTACAAAAAACTAAACTAAATCACTATTTTCACTTTTGAAGTTTGATGGGAACTTAAATCTCCTTTTGGTTTTTCGAAAAAATAATTACGAACCTGACTTTATGGGACCAGAAAGTTCATTAAAAGAGTATAATCTTGAGATGTAATTTCTTATCAAGTGATCCACGAAATAAGGTAAATTAGATAAAGCGGAGGATGACAAGAGTGAAAAAGGAAACGTGCAGCATTCCTTTCCTCTCCAGTCGGCGAGACACCGAACAGCATTGCGTCGCCGTTCTGTGGTCAGCCGCACCTGTATGAGCCCCTTCCTGAAACATAGGAGCATACCTTATTCTTATATACATCACTTTTACATACATTTAGTATGTATGTGTGGTCTGAAAACGTGAATTCATTTATTTTTGAATGCTCTTATATTCATAGTAATGTACAGATATTACTATCATATCTTAGATGTTATTTTACTACTATTATATAAGTTTTACCCAACTTATAATTATTATAAGTGTTTGGGATAGAATCTCATACATTTACTCATACCATGAAGGTAGTCAAGTAGGGAAGCAGACTCCCTTCTTTCTTCCAGTTCCTTCGTCATCCACCCACTACTTTACCTTTACGCATATAGCTTCATTCCTATTTCTTACGTTTATTTTTCCTGTATCATAATAGACTATTTTCAACATTAATTCTTTTCAATTCAAGAACTTGCCCGCAAACGTGGCTATATAACAGTTCTGAAACACTTTTAGAACAACTTTACTCTTATTGCTTTCTCATAGAGTAAGCTTTGAACCAATTTAATTTTCGATTTCAATTTTTCGACATTTCTCGACACAATTCGACCTTAGGAGTCCGAAAATGAGGTTTTTTAAAAAATGTGTGAATGTATGTCATCATTACTTTTTCCGTAATAACTCAAAAACCATTTGAGCTAGTTGATCCTATCTAAAAGAAGTGGTGTAACGAAATGTCTCAAAAATCTCGCATACATTGTTGTTGCAAACCTGATTGGCTTTTGAATGACTTGAAGTTGTAAGAAGGAAAATAAAATAATCGCGCGCGTGTTGGTTTGCTATTCCTTTAAAATTTCATGAAAATCTTCGAAATCCTTTAAAATTTTTTAAAATCTATTAAAATTCCTAGAAGCCTATTGAAATCTCTTACAATTCCACACAAATCTTCAAAATCATAGAACTGTGGAAATCCATGTGAAAAATTGGTGAAAATCTCTAAAGATTCCTAGAAACCTCTTGAAATTTCTTAACATTTATCAAATTCCATGAAATCTTTAAAAATTCTACAAAATCTTATAAAAATCATCAGAAAAATCCGTTGAAATCCCTTAAAATTATTATAAATCTCATAAAATTCTATGAAATCCTTAAAAATTCCACAAAATCTTTTAAAAATCATAAAAATCTTTTGAAATTACTCAATAAAATTTCCCGACACTCTTTAAAATCCTTCAAATTCCATGAAATATTTTTAAAGTCATAAAAATCTCTTAAAATCCGTTAAAATTCATGAAAGTCTCATAAAATTCCTAGCTTGAAATTAATTAAAATTATTAGAAATCTTATGAAAATCCATGAAATCAGTTAAAAATTCACAAAATCTTTCAAAAATTATAAAAATCTCTTCAATTCTTTCAAAATTCCTCGAAATTCTACTAGTATAATTAAAAATAATTATTAAGATTAAAAATTTAATTGTAGGAAACTATACCTTACCAAAAAATAGCATAAAAATTGATTCAATATGAACACTTCATAGGAATGAAAATGTGTGGCCTGATCCTCTTAAATTCAATCCGGATAAATTTTTAGCAGAAGAAGTTGCCAAACGACATCCATATTCCTGTCTTCCATTCTGAAAAAGAATAACATAAAGCCTATTAAAGATATCAGATAACATTTACATCTTCATCGTTGATAAAATAAATATTGATTTCTTTAGAAATAAGTTTGTAAAAGGATCTATAATAAAATAATTGAATGCGAACATTTTTTGAATAAATTAAGATCTATATTGAACGTTTCGGACATTTTTCAAGTGACATAAAAAAGTAAATACAATACTTTCGATTATGAAAATATAATTTTGGTTTGCTTCAGGCGAAATTGAACAAATGAATATAATAGACACGTACAATATTAATCGCCTAAAAATAGCTGTTATATTATGCTTCATATATTATCGTAGATCTCATATATAATGCATATATAATAATTTATATACTCTATCAACTATGACTTATTGCATTGGTTACGACTCACTCAATACGTGTACGATTACGACACAGAACAATTAAGAGAATAGAAAAAGTAATCGAAAATAAGAATATCAAAATCATTTAGTGATAATAATATATAATATAATATTGTATGCTGTACGTTATATAATGACTTTTTGAAATCGACGATTTCCATTCTATAGAATAATATTTATAATATTATATTCTTATTTTAATACCTTTTGAAACATTAAATCTTTGTCATGGCTGCAACATTCTTTCTACTATAACGAATGATCGTCGTTGAGATTCCAACAATATATCGATATCGACAATGCCTTATTAAGAGCTTCCAGAGTTTATATCCTATAAAGTGTAAGTATCTCTAACGCACATTTCCAATGTGCTTTCAGTGCTCATTTCATAATGGAAATTGTATATTTTTTCAGCTTTTATTTTTTAGAAAACTTACGCCTTTCAAGAAAAGGGTAAAAGACTCGAAAAATGAATTGTTTGGCCGCACGTGAAGTCTCATGTATATTGTTGCTTATATTTGATTGTTTCAAAGAAGTCCTTTTATCTGAAATATATATTTTTTCGTGAATGGATGTTTTTTTCAAATTTCTATTTTATGAGTATGTTTTCGTTTTTGCGCTTGAAAGACAAGGGAATACGTCTGGATTACAGTAAATGTTATTCAGTACGAGGTGTCGTGTTCAGCGAAGTAACGTGTCCACCGTAACTTAAATGTAATACAAAAGTTGTACTCCTTAAAAACTCGTCGAAAATATTGAACACATTCGAAGACGAAATGCGAGTAAAGCTTCTTAACTAAAACTCTGCACTCAGCGGGTACATTCGTAAATGCTCGAATCTTTTTATTTTCATTTTATATCCTTAGAATCTTATCCTTTTAAAAATAAATTTCTCTGGAAATAAAATATTCTCTCCTGTTTAGATCCGATCTCTCGCAGTGAACTTCCTATACAATTCTTACAACAAAAGCCTATCTCTATTTAATCGTCTCGTCTCATATTTCACCGAAACTTGGCGTGAACTCGAATTTTTGGTGGTAAAGATCATCCAGCTGTGCGAGAAATTTGTTCAGTACTAGAGCTCAAAAATGCTACCAAGAATATGCTCAAAATTTAAGAATTTAAAAAATCGAGCATACTTTAGAGCAGATTCAGAGTTCTCGAACACTACAGTACTGTCCCAACCTTCAAAATTTGCATTTTATTTTAATTTCAATCATTATCGAGTCGCACGATATAAATAATATTTTGCTTCTTTTTCAGGTCCCAGTCAGTCTTTCTAACCCTTGACTCGAGTCTTTTAAATTCCTCGAGACTATTTGTTCCACGTATTTTTTTTTTGCGAATGTTAAACTTTTCTTTGGAGTGTGAGGTACTGACAAAACTCTCTTCTCGTTTAATCGACGTAGATGCCATCAGTTTTACCGTCCTCACTTTTCAAAGGAGAACATTTTTTCTAAAGGACAAATTCCTTTCAAATCCTGCTCTTCTGTAGTCTAATTACTTAATCCTCGGATCTTGGCACGAAAAATGAAGTCGAGGAGACCACTGAGATATTATATAGTTTATACAGTGCTACGACACATGAGATGCGCAAGGAAGGTAATTTTTGGCACATGACAAAAAGTCAGTTTAGGCCTTGTATCTCTCGGATGAGCCGATTGCACAGCAGAGAACGAGAGAAAAGATCAAGCCCAAGAATTCCAGAATTCCAACTCCAATTGAGACCCCGAGGATTATTATTCCTTGAGATTTAAGTCTCTCTATCAGTTCGTCCATACAGCCCTAAAAATTGTGTTAAAAAAACTCTATTAGAATGGATTTCAATTTATTATATGAGAAGAAGTGTCAGGGTGTCTACTAAATTTTGCCCACGAAATTCCCGTATTTTTCCCGCTTATAAATATAAGGTCTCTCTTAAGATAGAATCGTCATGCAATGCAAAGAATGCGTAAAAAATAAATTAATGTCAGTCATCACTGTATCTATTGTCATTAAAAAAGGTGAAAAGGTAATTTGAAGAAATAAGAATTTTAAGAAATTTCGAAAAGATGTCAAACGATTTCAAGAGATTTTACGTGATTTTAAGGAATTTCAAGGGAATATAAGCGATTCAAAATGATTTAAAGAATTTTAAGGAATTTTAAGAGATTTCGAAGTAATTTCTAGAGATTTAAAAAAAAATTCAAAATTTTTTAGAATTTTTAAAAGATTTTAAGGGATTTAAGAAAATTTAAAGGATTTTAAAAGCTTTAAATTTATTTTAGCGAATTTTGAGAAATTTCGAAAGATTTTAAATGATTTTAAAGAAGGGATTCTAAAGTTGAAGGGATTTAAAAACATTCAGAAGAGTTGAAGGATTTTCAAGAAATTGTACAGCATTTCTAAGAATTCAAGTCATTTTAAGAAATTACAAGGGATTTGACAGGATTTTAAAGTTTCTTTTTAAGAGATTCGAAAATAATTCAAAATAATAATAATAATTTCAAGAGATTTAACAAAAGCTGCAAGTGTCAAATAAAAATATTGAGATTGTTCATTCGCAAAAGTTTTTCAAACCGTAAATCCATTTCCCGTATCAAAAATAAAATCAAGAACAATTTCTGGATTTTTTTTCAATCTCCGGACAATTCCCGGATTTCCTTAAATTTCCGCACAGTAGACACCCTGAGTGTTTTATTTAAATAAGTGACTCACTTTCTGAAAAATTTCGGGACTGATTTGAGCCCCAAGATTGGTAATCATTCCGCTACGACATGCAGAAGTGCCTGGATTTTTACAACAAGATTCCGGAATATTGTAAGTTTTTGAGTCAGCAGATACTGAAAAACTCATGTGTTTGTTTGCACCGTCTCTCGAATATCTACTCGCAGCCCAATCTGAAGGGCCAGAAACTCCACAGCAGAAGAATTGCTCTTGGAACTTGTCCACAGTTTCAGTCCTAGATTCAATCTTGCCATATTCTTCCTGGAAAGTAAAAAATATCGGTAATTTAATCTCGTTTTCAAATTTTAATTCAATGCTTTCAAAGTTGAATTGAAATATATTACCTTTACAGTTTGGGTGAAGGTTTTTCTAGCCAGATCATCCAATCGTTCCCTATTCGTATAAAGCCAAGCTCCGGCAGCAATTTGAGCAACAATCACAACCAGGAGCAAACTGAAGAAGGTCACGAGCATACACTGTGATTCCTTGAAGGCTCCGCAGCATCCCATGAAAGCCACTACGAGCATTAAAATTCCGGCCCCCAGAAGTATGAAGAGTCCTATGTTGTAATTATTTTGCTCTTCGGATAAGGACACCAGGAAGGATTTATCGATTAGCATCCATCCTGCCATAACAACTGCGGTCAGTCCAACAGCCTAAAAATAAAAAATTATTCAATAAGTTCTAAATTCAAAATTTTATTTGACAAATTTTATGATAAATTTTGTTTCTCTCTGTAGCAGGATTATTTTTTAAAATGGACTTATGCGTACAGAATTCCATTTATTCATTATCAAACAAATAAACAAAAATCCTAAGAATTAATGAAATACAAATTAAAATGATTAGCTGCAATATTCTAAATTATTTATAAATCCACTTTTAAATTATCCCGCCATTTTTAAGGGCGGTACGCATGCGCATTTTGCTTTAGTTAATAAAATCAAATAAAATCATGTAATTTTCGCCAGAATTTACATTTTAAATCAACTAATAATAAATTCTAATGATTCTAAAGATAAATTAGCCAATTTCAGATCAACACGAGAGCAAAAACTGTAATAGTTGAAAGTTGAAAAATTGCGTTCGAAATTCAAATGAACGGTTGGTTATTCTGTCGTGACCAGTAATTTTCGGCCCGTCCGGAGATAAAAATCTTCGCGTTGAGCTCCGCGATTTTGGGTCGAAAAGAAATAGTTTTCGTCAGTTTTAAACAAAATGTCATTGAATTATTGCATAAGAGTAATAGGTAGTCAGTAATATATAATAATTTTTGTAAATCAAAGTGAATTTATAGTGATTTTCGCGATTTTCTTAGATGGGGTTGATAGCTAGGTTAGAAGTTCGATTTCGTCGATCGATTTCGTCATGGCGTTTCGTTTGGCAAAAAAGTCTACTTTCGTCGGAAAATTGGACAGATTTCGGATTCAGAGACAATATTTCGAGACTGCAGTGACTTTTAAAGCTATTTTGTCATGTGTTGAGTGTTTTTCGTCGTACATTTTCGTTATGAACATTTTTGGCGGGAAACGGAAAATTCTATACCTTGAGGAATATTTTGGAATCATCAATATTATTTTTCTGAATTTTTCTCATATTTTGAGGATTGGGATTGTCTTTTTGAGTGCTCCGAAATAGTAAGTACAATTGGAAAAAAAAGTCTACTTTCAGACATAAGTTAAAATCGTCGAATCTTGATAATGAGTATTAATAATAACAATAGTAATAATGAAACAAACAAGTTGAAATTAAAGCGTTGATATTATTTTCCTCCAGTTTTTATTGTGTCTTATGTCTTCATTTCAATTATAGATATTGTGGAAATTATTTATATTTTATTAAGAATTTTTTTTTGCAAGAAGAAAACAATGAATAATTACAATTTGTTTATTTTTCAGGTGTTCGTGTCGTTCGATATAAATGTCGTTTTATAAACGAATCGAGGCATAAATTGAAATTAGAATTCTCTAGATTTTTGCATTATTTTCAAATTTTAACATTGTATAGGTTAAAATCCTGATTTAGTAAACTTTCAAAATTTAATTGGAAGCAGAATTTAATTTGAAATTCAAAATTTAACTCATTTATATTTACTTATTTTAAAATTTGGAATTATCTTACAATTTGTACCAGACTAAAAATACTTCCTCTACAAAAATTGATTCTTAATAAATTACTAAATGTACTTTTTGAAATTATATTCCAAGTTTAAATTATCATTTTTTTCTCGAAATTTATGCCTCATTCTCGGTATGAAGTGCTGTTAGTGCCATTTTGGATTATCAAGATTTCGAGGTGTGGGAACATCGTGCAATGTTGATAACGTGAGCAGGTAAATAAATTATGGCATTCTTTATTTTTAAATTTATTTTTTAGAAATTTTAAATTGCAAATTAATAAAAATTCTCTTTATTTTTTCAGATTTTGAGCTCTGAAGAGTGAGTCCTTCCTTAAAGTTTCTTTTGTTTCTAATCATGGTCCAAAATGAATAGATCAAGTCAACAATGTGGCGAGTTGAAATATGTATTTAAATATTGATAATCGCATAATGACTGGATTTTAATTTCTTAGCTTAGGTTCTCGCTTTACTTGGCTTTTCTATTGTTAATAATTTAATTCGGATCATTTTGTCTCTGGGATTCAATTATTTTTTTTTGGTACTAGCAATAACATTTTCAAGAGATTCTGTGGAAAAACCACTCACAAAGTGTTTGCACAGAAACAAAACGCAACAATGAGCTACTAGGCTTGAAAAATGATGTAACTTAATCCACTCTTGAAACCCTGACCTTATTAAGGCACGCACTCTCCATTGTTTTGATGAACGAGTATGTAAAGTGCAACGAGATTTCCAGATTCAGGTTTAAATTTCAGTTGACTCGTCACTTTATATTCTGCCATCTCTTGCGTCAGTCAACCCGAGATAGATTATGAGCGAATTCTTTTCAAAGTTCTATTTCACACGGTGATAAAGCCAATATTAAATTTCTTTTTTAGAAAAAATGTGTAAGCCTAAACTAATGATAAATTAAGACCCAATATTAAAGCAAATATTCTCCAAAATTAATCAAATAATTTTTTAAAAGAAATTTCATTTTTCTAACTCTTGTGCATAAATGATGAAATATTGCCTTACGAGGCTTTTATGAATTAATTATTGAAAAAATTACTAGTTGAGAGGCCCCTTTATTTTTTGCAATATTCTTTCATGGCCATGGGGAACAAGGAAAACTATTCAAAGAATTTATCATTAACGATCATTAAAAGTCAGAAATACTTTAGAACTTGTCCTAGATATGCGTTCATTAAATTTTCCATTTACAAGTTGAAGTGAGAATGAGCTTAAAAAATCCTCAATTATAATATTCAAGTTCAGTGCATTTATTGTTAGTTGCGTAAAGTACTCAGTCTGCTTTTCTCAATTTTTTTTTATGGTGGATTATTAAATCTATAATTTTATTCCACCCTCATGCGTGTTGTCGAATGTGGTTCAATAAAAGCTACGTAATTATCGAAGAACCCTCTTGCATATTGCCGCAAAAACAGGTGGACAGTATGACTCATTATTCGCCTCACAACTGGCTCAATATTATTTCTAGAAGGGGAAATTCGATACCGTTTGGTCAATGCACACTTGCAGTATTTTATACATTACAAAACCAATTCACTTCTAATAATCCTTTGATTCAGATATAAAATCAATTCAATTTTCTATCATTTTTCCCAGAATGGTTTTTCTGACAAATTTAAGAATTATTTTATAATTGGAATTTTATAATTGGTAAAACCGAACAGAAGTATTGATTTCAAGACTGATCAACTCCTCGTCTGAATAATTTCAAATTCAAAATTATATAATGTTGAGTAGAAAACATTCTCAGGGTGGCGATTTGGTCGGAAACCCGGGAAGGGCCTGGAAATGACCGGGAATACAATTAAAAAACTGGAAGTTTATTTCTGATCGCGGTAAAATTCAAGTTTTCATTCTTTTAATAATTATCTATACTATATAAATAGAAAATAGATAATTATTATAATATATAATTATAAGATTTTAATTGATTTTAAGAAATTTCAAGGATTTCAAGAGATTCAGTGGCGCCGGAACAGGGGAGGCAGGGGGGGGTCAACTGCCCTCTAAAAATTTTGGTGGGGGGGGCAACCGATAAGGTTTTAAAAATTACAAAAGGATTTCATGAAATTTAGAGTGATTTTCAGGAATTTCAAGTGATTTGAAGAGATTTCATAAGATTTTGAAAATTATAAAAGGATTTCATGAAATTTAGAGTGATTTTAATTTATGAAATCCCTTGAAATTCCTTAAAGTCATTTGAAATATCTTAAAATCCCGAACGCCGGGTAAATTTCTGCCAGTAAATAAATAAAAATAAAATGGTTTTGGAAACTTTTCTTTGATATTCTTAATCCGATAAATGTAAAAAAGAAAAATTAAAAAAGTTCGTCAGACTAGACGTCTGCAACTTCAACCCAATACTATATGAGAGAAAGTATTTTTATTTTTTCCATTAAAAAAAAAAAAAGCAATTTGCAATGTTTTGCTCTATTGTGTTACAGGATGTTTAGAATGAAAGTCATGAATTAAAACTTGATTCTCTTTTCTCTCTTACCAGAGATTTTTATTATTTTTACGAAAGATGCTTCCGCCCTCTATTTAAATTTCAAATCCAGCTCTTAAGTATATCTTTTGTTAGAAAGTAAAAGCATCTTGATTTGAATGGATAGGAATCTGGGTGATTATCTCGAAGATATATCTACCCTCTTGATTTTGTAGCTTCCTGAATTTGTCAGTGAGTGTAGATAGTGTAGACTTTGTCTGAAACAGAAGACTTCAGCCCTCACGGATTATGTTGGCTAAGGCGTGTCTCTAAACAGAGAACTTCCTGTACCCTAAGCACGTCTGCCTACGTCAATGTAGAGGCTCTCACTTCAGCTGCTTCAGCTCTTTTGTTTTTATACAGTAGTTTCAAGATATGAGCCTGATACAGAAAAAAATGAGCAAATCTCACAGTCTCGATGCCCTGGATCCACAGCTCTTCTTATTATGTACATCCAACTCTCTTCGTTACAGAATACAAAAATAAACTCATGGTTTGAAAGTTCAGAGATGAAATTCGTTCGGATTCTGAGTTTCTCAGATACGATCAGTCGCCTTTGGCTTTAGCAATGTAGGTTTGCTTTTTATATCTTCTATAATCTGTATCTATAGTCATTATAGTTATAGAGAAGGTTCGACCAAGAAGGCTTCTTGGTGAGAAGTTGTTGGTACATTTCCTCACTGGATTCACTCCTGGTTCGCGCGATTATCAGATTATTGAATGTTAGGTTTAATAGAGGTTTCTCCGAACGGATTTTTATGATACTTACACACTTAGGTGCAAAATTATAGTATTTCAAGATTTTTAATCAATTGTCTTCAAGATTTGCAGTCAACTTTATATTAAAAACTGAAAGCTTTTGAATTATTACATGTTTCTAAGGAAACTAAAAAGGATTTAAGAGATTTCAAAAGCTATTTTGGACTTTTCAGAGATTTCAGAATTCTTAAAAATCTCTGGAATCGCTAGATTTCGAATCGCTAGAAATATGTTGAAATCTCTTCAAATGTTTTGAAATTCCTTATAATCTCTAGAAAGCCGTAAAAATTTCTTGAAATCTTTTGAAATTTTTAGGGATTTCAAGAAGTTTCATGAAACTTGAAGGTATGTATTCAGATTTATCAGGATGTTAAATGATGTCCAGAGATTTCTTGAATTTTTAAAATAATTTCTAGGGATTTTACGCGATTCAAAGTGATTTGAGATTTCATTTACAGTATTTCTTGCTTGAAAATACAAACGAATTACTCGAAACTGAGCATAATAGGATTAAATAATGTATATACATATTTCTCGTAAACTTTTTATCACATCAAGAACGCTTCTAGTAATCTAGTTTGCTACTACATACGTGACAACGAATCCCTAAGAGATTCTAATTAATATGTTACACTAATTAAAAACGAAGTAGGACACTTAAAAAAAACTGCTGCGAATTGAAATTCAAATTAGTTCACTTAATTAAAAATTAAATTTCTAAATATAAAGAAAACTTTTTAATTTCTAAAATAGGGAAGTTTAAATTCCCTCGTCTTGAAAAAGTTACCAAATGATTCTCGAGTTTCTAAAACACTATTTTTGCAAACTGAAAATATCGCGAGTCGTTATCAGCTCTCACGACCTCGAACTTCAAATCTCTTCCTTTTTGATAATGACACGCATAACAAACGTAACGCAATTCTTTTACCGATTTCATCTTTAAAAAATTGTACTAGAATATGAATTCTCTGGAGATTTCAATTGTAAAAAAATTAAATAATTCAATTAATATATATTTAAGTAAGAGGTAAAAATTTTTTTTTTTAAGCTGAACGTTATTTTATTGATATAAAGTTTAAACGTACTGATTTTGGCTATTACCATAAGAGCGAACTTAGTTTCGCCAACTTTACGCTCGCAATAATAAATATTTTTTGCGAAAAACAGGCCATTTACCTCAGTCTGTACGAAACGGAGGTAGATGGCCTAATTTTAATGAAAAATATTTATTATTGCAAACGTAAAGTTGGTGAGACTAAATTGCTCTTTTAGTAAAGTATCACATGCGCTTAAGAGTCGTAGTAAAGTGATTTACAAGAGTGCTCTGAGTTTTCCACATGTCCCTAATGTATATGCCTAAAGCAGAAGTATGTGTGTGAATGTATGCCTGTACCTAACGGTTTAACAATCGACACATGCTTGAATACAGATTTAGCATTCTAGACTTTAGAATTTAGACAGAATTTCTCCCACGGCTTTTGAGATAAAAGCAAAATATCTAATAAAAGACTCAAGGCTCCTATTACCCAAATGAAAATCACCTAAAAAGTAAAATTATCACAAATTTTCGAAATATAAAATTACTAACTAAATCCCTTAAAATTAGTTAACACCTTTTTAAATTCTTTAAAATTGCTTGAAATTCCATGAAATCCTCTAAAATTCCGCAAAATCCTTTAAAAAATTATAAAATTTTCTGAATTCCCTAACATTCCACAAAAAATTTTATAATTCTTAAAAATCTCTCAAGATTATACGAAAACGTTCGAAATCCTTTAAAATTCTTTAAAAAATTTATGAAATTCCTCAAAATTCTACTGAAACCTTTAAAATACCTTAAAATTTCTTAAAATTACTAGAAACCTCTTAAAATCCGTTAAAATTCGTTGAAATCTCTTAAAATTTCAAGAAACCTCTTAAAATTTCTCGAAATTTCACAACATTTACAATTAAGTTAGAATATATGTCAAACTGACATTTTTGCCTCCAATGTGGAAGGAGGGAAAGACGCTTGTACTTTATTATGTATAGTAATTCCAATAATCTTATTCAGAAACTCGTCTAGATAAAATGTAATAAAATTAACCTTCGTCTTATCTTTCATAGAAAAGTCGTTGGTTGCCTTCTAGTATAGAATACGAATCACCTGAATGTAACTAAACCTTGCACATTGTAATCTAAATACGATTTTCTTTTTCATAAGAATGTGTGCTTAAATCCAATGGATAATTGAGAAGAAAGGTTCTAAATCGCAAGGGAAAGTCGGGTACAAGGATTATCAGATTTTGTTCGAAAGTTACTTTGTGAGCTCAAATACATACGGATTTGGATTTTTGCACCGAAAGGCACGAACGGTACCTAGTCTACAAGGAGAGAAAGCATTATTTTATTTTGTCCAATTTTCTTTTAAGAAAAGAAGCAAATGTAGGAGCTCTTATGTAAGATAGTGGAGTTAGGATGATAATTGATCTCAATTACTGTCAACTAATGTCAAAGTGTGAAAGCGAGAATGCCATTTTTTCCCTGGGCAACTAATCGTAGGAGTACGGTGAAGCCTCCTATATGGGATTGACGATAATCAAACTGACGGGTCAAATAAGGACGTGGTCGACGAACTCAACTTAAAGACGTATAGTCACATGCAAAAGTTTTTACGGGAGAGTGTATGCACCGACTTAAGAAAAGGGAGAAGACGTTCAGTTTCGCAGTTACTTTTTGGAAAGCTCGATTTTTGAGAATTTTTAAGAATTTTTAAGTGATTTTAATTGATTTAAGAAAATTCAAAGGATTTTAAGAGCTTTCAATTATTTTAGCGAATTTTGAGAAATGGGATCACGTAAATTTACTGCAATTTAAAATTCCCGAAATTGAAAATTATCGAAATTATAAAATTCCCATGTGGCTTAAGTTCAGAACGTTCAAATGATAACGAATTTTTGTATTGATTATATTTTAAACTAGAAACAGTTTCAAAACATTGATTCATTTTCATTAAAAATAATTCTATATGAAAGACACCTGTAATGCCTATTGTTATTGTTAGTTAGAATAATATTCCTGAATAAAATAGAATTGGGAAAAAATATTTCATTCATTTGAATTTTCTACTGCGGGAATTTTAATTTTCTATGATTTCCAATTTCGAGAATTTTAAATTTCGGTAAATTTACGTGATCCCCACAGTAGAAACCCTGAAATACAAACATAGAGCTCGCGTTATCTTTCTAATAAAATTTCTTGATATTGGATGATGTGGGAACTTGATGAAGTTGGGGGTTTGGCGACAAATATGACCCACATGCACTTTAGTAATGCGTATTGGGTATCAGTAAAACGAGGTTGACGTGAACGCAAATCACGGCGATTCGAAAGATGTGTATGTGAGGATAAAATGTTGGTGAGGTAGGGGTAAAATAAGTTCTCATCACTCGTGTACTCCCGCAATCGATACAGCTGCGCTAGACTACCGGAATTACGCTTCCAAGGGGCCTACCAGTGATGTAATAAATAGGGAGAAATCTCCCGAGTATCTTACCATTTTTCGCGCATGTCAAATTCTCCCGGATGGGCTTGAATTTCCTGTTTTGGACACGTGGGGATATAGAACCGTTGGTGAATCGTTCACGAATTGAGACGAGAGAATACGACGCAAAACCTGACCCCAACTACTTTTCTCTCCCTAAATTCAACCTACATTTCATCTCCACATTCTATTACGTTTACTCCATTCAAGTACGTTTATTTCGTAATATTACACTAAATCAAATCAATGGAGATCAGAAGAATTTAATTTCAATTTAATAAAATTAATTTAATAACAAAATTTCAGACGATTTAAACTTGAAATTTAACGGCATTATAAAATTGCCGACAATATAAAACTCCCGACACTAGAAAATTCCCGACAGTTTATAAAATTCTCGAAATTAAAAATACCCGACCGAAAATTGACTACAGTTATATAAAATTCCCGACACTGTAAAATTCCTGGATAGGTACTGAAAAATTACCGAAAAAAAAAAAATTTTAATAAATAAATAAATAATTTAAATAATATTTAAAAAATCAATATTTTAAAACTGTTTCTAGTTAAAATACAGTCAATACAAAAATTCGTTTACTAAAACGTTCAGAACTTTTCAGTCATATTTTTCAAGGCTTTTAATTAAATTTAATTTAATTTCACGGCAATTGTTAAAAATTGATTATTGATTTTCTTATATATTTTTGGTGAATGGAGATAAAGACAATTTTCTACAGAGGATTTTCCCTACCTAACATTTATTCTATTTCTACGTGTTCTGAAATAGTATGTAATAAATAAGTTGTGCAAGGGTGGAACGTGTCGTGAGTCATACTAATTTCTTCATAGGGGAAGTCCCTCACGAAAAGGGAATAAAATATAGGAAGTCTTTTGCGACTTCGAGAAATTTCGTTATTTTCTGTCAGTAATTTAATAAAAGCTTCATAAACTAGTTTTAAATGCACAATAAACAAAAAAAATTAATATTTTTACCCATTTTTCAGATTTTGAAAGACAAATAGGCTAGTTTCATATAAAGAAAGGACTAGAAATTTGACTACAAATGACTTTGAATCACCCTCAAACGTTTGTTTTATTTAAATTTGCCTGCTTGTAAATTTAAACACAAGGCGTTTATTCTCTTACGATTTTAAAATTCACGCAAGGCTCTGACGTTTTCAATTTATCTGTATCTTAAATTCTTCTCAAAGACTGAGTCCTATTTTCCTATTTTGTGCCAAGACATTTTTTTACGAATTCAATTTTAAAATTTTGAATATCCCAGTAAGTCGATTTCAAGTTAGAAATGTCAATCTATTAAAAAATGCATATCCGGTTGGGTCAGAGCTTTCGCTTGTGGTCTCAAGGTTTTAAAGTCGTGTAGGTTGAACGTGTAAGCTCGTAGGTTGTACAGTTTCACGATGTGACTGCTAAGATAAATTTAACTGTATTTGTGCACGACTAAATCCCAAGCTTTCGAATCGTCTTCATTCTTGATCGCTAGGGTGAAAAACTCTATCGCCTTTAATAATAAGCAATCTGACCAAAGCAGTAAACAGAAAAAAAGAGGGGAAAAAATCTATTCTCATCAAACTTGTATAAATAATTTATAGAAGTTTGAAATTAAAGAACAGTTTTCGAAAACTTGGGACCTTTGAAATAGAGCTCAAAATATAAAGCTTTTTAATTTTGATATTTTTAAATTAGAATCCATCTTCGATTTTCTAATTTACAAAAGAAATTAATGCAGGAAATTCTAAAAAAACGCTTTATTGTAAATAATTTCCAGAATATTTTTTTTCTTGTCTTTTCTAATTTCTCAAATCTGATCAGAATCCCCTCTTTTTTTATTTATCAAAAAAATTCAACAAGCTTGAATTTATTCCATTTCATAATTTCTGCTTCTTTTTTTAAAAGATTATATCTCTGATTATTTCTTCCTCTCAATACTCTGTGGTAATTAAGCTTTAATTGCCCTGGTGGAGTCAATCTTAATTTCTCCACGTGCATTTGGACCTCCGAGTCATCGACCCTGCCTTTAAAGTATTTTAAGGATTATCATACTCCAAAACACTCCAAAACATTGCAGAGCTGAGTGCACTTCTGTTTACCAATAACAAGCGAAAAGGTCTTTTCCACTTTCAATAATGACGAATATTATTTTAATCTTGAAAAGATATATTTGAGACTGATTTTTTCTTATTTTCTTCTCCATCATAAGAAGTAATTCTTCCACTCTCTTTTTTTGCTCGTCCATTAAATGATAAAGGCACTTTAGCTCGCCAAAAAAATTTACTCAAGTGGCTATTAGAACCTTGACTGGACAAATGCCAGAGAAGCAACAAGTATGATTTCGAAAAATCTTTTCTTGATCTTAATTACTTTTTATGAAGATGAATACGTTCTCTTCTTCTTTTTTTTTTTTTTTTTTTTTTGAAAGTGAAAAATATAATCTAGTGATAAAAACCAGCGAAAGGTTCAATCCAACGTGTCCAAAAAATTCAATTTTTCAATTTCCCTGACATTTCTACTTTTAGAAAAATTTTCCTGGCAGAAAATTATTAAAAATGCGCATAAATTTTTAAATAAAGTCAGACTGACAAAAAAAAAATGCAAGACAAAGACACATGCAAGTGAACTGAACGTAGGAGCTCATAATGTGGACAGAATGAATGAATTTATCCTAGTTTATTATCATTAATATATCAATTTTAATTTCCCTGACAGCTACTCGCATTTCCCTCACATTTCCCTAATTTTCCTGATAAATTTTTTTCCCCTGACATTTCCCTGAAATGTGGCCACCCTGCAATAGCAAGATCAAGTTTAATATTCTGTTCCATTAAGTATCTTGAGTTAAAGTCTTAACTTCAACATTTAATCATTTCATTTTCGGCAAAAAGTATTAAAATTAGACATTATTTCTCACTACAGACAATTAGACATACTTCTATTGAGAAAATTACTACTAATACAGAGCGAAAAAATACCTAATTATAATATTTGTTGAATAAAATGAGACCCAATTTACTTATTACACTTTTATGAAGGAGCCGCAGTTTTTATTCAATTTCAATTTCAATCAACTTCCAAGGCTTGAGATGATATTTCTGGTACAAGATGCAAATCGAGAGAGCGAATCACCGAGTGATGCATCTCACTTAAACGTTAAATGTGAGATCATAACATAGATATTTATGATTTCACTATTGTTGTATTTTTAGCCCTAGAGAAAATGTTACAAGCTCCCTACATTTGATGGCTTAAATTCAAAAATTCGAATCCTTGGAGAATGTTTCGAAATAGAAGTGAAACGATATTCTATAACTGGAAAAACATCTTTCTTGTTTTTAATTAATTAAATTTACAATGGATTTGAACAGGATCATCCCTACTAGACTTCAGTCTGGCTATTTCAGTTTTTTCAATGGCTCTCTAGTTTTGAATGGAGATCGATAGGGCTAGACGACTATAAGTACATTATCGTATACAAGCTAATCTAAGAATAGCTTTTTAACGCGTGCAGCACGTGTGTAGAAAGGGACTTAGATCTTTTCAGCAACTTAGTACTTCCTTTCAACATTCAGTAAAAAAAGACCAGAATACTTAAGTCAAAACGAGGATGTTGGAACTTCAGTCATTAGAATCTCGGTTTTCCTGCCAAGACTATCAAGTACAAATGCTCTTGGCAATAAACTTTAAACTGGTCTAGAATCTCTCTGATTTTTCAGTTCTTCCCTGAGTCAAAGAACAGAACGTCCTTTGTAATCAAAGCAGCTGTTTTCTCATTCAGTGAGCATATGATATGTAATGTAAATGCGACATTAATAAATTTTCCTGTAACCTTTCGTGAATCAGGAACTCGAATCGAAATATTAATTATCAACATTTTCGCTCTCGCAAGTCATTAATTAAATTATATCGAGTTGTTGGATAACGGACATTTTGCGAGTTTGCACTGGTGATGGAATCTCATAAATAAAATCGGCGCCAGCAATAGAATATAGCCAATAAACGAGTTATTTGTAACCGTTTATGTTAACTGATTTTATTGGTTATCAAGTTAGATTATTTCCTTTTTTCATGATTGTCTAATTGAAGTGTAGAAAATTCCTCGAGGAGCTCGACACGCGTTTTGTGATGTAATTTTTTTGAATAATAATTTCAACTATTCCAGCCGTCGAAAAGCATATACATAAATTAATTTCCGGGTCTCAAAAATTGGGAGTTTCTTGATCGAATTGGATTGCAGCCAAAAAACTTATGAAATTTAAAAGCATTTATTTTTTTAAATCAATTAGCCAAATAACTTGCATTGGAAGAAAATATAATAAAAGCAATAGTTTTATCTTGGAAATTTGGAAACCTTCAACTTTAAAGTTTTGGTAACATTCCAATCTCAACAAGAAGTAAATTTATTTACATTGCAAACATTAAAACATTAACAATAGATAATAGACAGAAAAACAATCATTTTCTTATTAATTACTTTTTCAATACACAAAAAAATAAAAAAACAGAAGTTTTGTCTCGTGTTTGAACCCCAACTATAATTCAAACATCAGAGAACAAAATTCACCCCTTTTAACAGAATTTTGTTTTAAAAATACAACCCTTAGAATATTTTTCAAAACGCAAAAATAGAAAAAGACAAAAGATAGAATTCCCGCGTCTGGCGCGCATTCTCACAAGATGAGGGTGAGAGAACGAAAGTCGATAAAAGAGGTGAAAGCTTCCGAGACATCTCGGAAATGTCAGGACTATCTAGACGTGGAGGAAAAAAGGCACGAGGCCTCTCCTTCTTTAAGCTTTACTTTTACTGCCTTTTACTCGGAAGGGCGAAAATAAACTTACCCAGAATATGAGATTCACAAACACGAGAATATACTTTATCATCCCGTAACATTCGTTTAGAGCCATTTTTTGAGATTCTGTGATTTAATCACTGGTTGTCAAGGTTTGTGGAGGACGATTTTTCCGATTTTCCGAGGGTAATTAAATCACTGATTAACACGGGACGAGTCGACTGATTGGGGAGCGTTTGCTTGAAAAAGTAAACACACCACAATTCAACGGTATGCAAGCAACTGAGCGACTGCAACGGCCAACCGCTACCGCTACTGCCAACTGGCGGCGTTATTTCTCTTGCAGTTCGTGATTCTTTTGAGGAGGAGGGGGTTACAACCAGATATATAGTGGTGTCGTTATATTCGAGGTCATATTTAGGGTCGGTTTCTTTCTTCTCCGGAAAATTTTACCCTTGTTTTGACTGCGTTTTTTAAAATTATGATACGACCGGATCCGAATGAATCCAGCCTATCCTAATCCTAAACGATTGAATTTGATACTTTTCGAATAATTTAAACTTAAAATTACCTATTTGCTTTCTAATATTACAATTAAAACATCTTAATCCACCGGAAACCAGTAAAAAAAATTCGGAAATAATCCGAAATTTTATTGTAGCCAAAGATATTATCTTTGATCGTGGCTGCCTGCGATTTTAAATTTCTAAATAGTCGTTTTGAGAGCCACTGCTTTCGAATTTCTTTCGTATCGACAAAATCAAAAACTCTATAAATTTTGGTATAAATCTCGAGGTGGAGACACATGTTTAATTCCCGCCAACTCCGTGGACAAATTAAACGGCAGGAACATCGACCTCTTTCCTGTTTGTACAAGAATCGTGAAAAGAAAATGGCGAGCTAACGGAGTAACCTAGACTCTACAGATAAAGATTAGTGAAGTGTATTGTGTTTAATGAACGACAATTTGCGAAAGGAGAAGCAAATTGTGTATGGTAAGTACATTTTTTCTACCTGGTATTTATTTATTCAATGCGATTAAAGTGACAAACGAATAACTAAACTCCCGTTGCATCGCCTTTCCAATTCCGCGAGTCCACGCACGTTTTGTTTATTTATACTGAATTCTTTTTTCGTGTTTTATTTGAACTTCACGACAGTGTCGCCACTGGATGCTTTCATTAATTTTCTCCCTCGTGCCCAAAGATTGTAATTTTGGACTTGTTTTATGTATTTACATTTTACGAAAAACTTTACGTGATTTGGTCCAATTACTTCAAAATATGGAACTATGTGCGCACTTCGCTTTCACTTATTATGAAAATGAATGAATGAATCAATCAATGAATTACTTAATAAGTTTTTCAGTTTTTAGGGTTTATTTTTATTGATATAAGTTTCTTTTTTTAATTTCTTGGGAAGGCGACTGTTGCTAGGTGCGGCCGTCACATTTATAAAAATAAACTTTTTTTTAAGAAGCTGTCATCATATTTTTGCACATGTGCTGAATAATCATAATCGGATTTCGTGATTAAAATCGTGCTCGAATGTTTACTTTAACTGGGGCCAAGCATTCAAACATGGAAAAATTCAAGGCTTTTATAATAATTTTAATTTGTAACTTGTACAAAAATGATTTATTTGTGTCTAATGATTGAATATTATAAAATTGGTTCATTAAAAAAATCATTTTGAACAAATTAATTGCAATTTACACTTTGTAATTCTTATACTAAATTCTGCATAGATGATAGTAATTCAATGCCTCTGAACTTTATTAATCAGCAAATACATATGATAACTAAGTTTATTTTTCGTATACCGGCGTACAAATATTCCTCTGCAATCGTTATTTTTCAAATTTTTTTTTATTTCTATTTTAAATATTTTGGAACAAGAACCGAGAGCGAATTGTGTAGCATTATAAATAGTCTTATTTAACAATTTCTCCATATTGCCATGAGAGTTTATTTACTTAAAGAATTTATTAACACAAACAATTTATTTACTATTCAGATTGTGCTTTATGAGATGACAAAACTTGAACAGCAAAAAAATGTCTCTTCAAGAAGTCAGCAACGAGCTGATGAAGCCGGTGAAAGAACTTGCGGATTGGGAATATCCGTTATCTCAAGTACATACATTAAATTAAATTAATTTTCAAAATGAAGATACTTATTGAAATCTTTTAATGTTATTAAAATCGTCTTGTAATTTACCTTAATTTTCATTCAGATTCTCGAAAAATATTACTGTTTACTTGAAAATCCAACGGATATTAATTATGGTGAAGCGGCCCTGATTGTCCAAAATTCTGTGGACGTCTATACAAAAAGAGTCGATTTCCTCAATAAGGAAGTCACCGGTTTGAATCAATGCTTCATAGAACATGAGTAAGCCTTCATTTCCATTCTTTAATTTTTCTCATTCTCGGAGATTTGTTGTTAACTAAAATAAATTCATTTTTCCCAACAGAGCTCAGGAAGAAAAAGCTAAGAGTAAGAATAGGGAGAGAAAATCGAGGAAGACTGTTATCGATTTCGACAACTTCGAGCCTCTGGATTTTGAAAAAGAAGTTGGGAAGAATATCAACATGAAAGGTCAGGCTCAAAAACCTGTCAAGTTGTTAAACCGAAGGTTTACTCAATTGGAAACAAGTGCTGTGCAAGTTAGATTTCCGATTGAAATAGTAGATATCCATGGTGAGGCTATAGGGAAAAAATACGACTTTCGGTGTAACCACCAGCTGACGATGTCCGGAATGTTGGTGGACGAATGCATGCCAAGTGGTAAGAAATAGATGAAAAGCCTCACTACCTAAATATTGCTCCTAATTAAAGATGAAATCTAAAAAATATTCTCTTATTTTTAGATTTTGACCAACCGCGAATTATAATGGACCAAGAAGTTTTAAGCGCTACCATTGACTCTAGAACGAGTAATTCATCTACTCACTGTTCTGATTCTTTGTTTAATGACAGTATTCAGAGCAGAATAAGTCCTGAAAGTGAAGAGTCTACTTTAATCTTAACAAACAGTACAAATGGAAATTGTTCATCACAAGAGGATTGTAGCTACTTTTCCGAATCTGCAATTAGTACATGTGAGCAAATTACTTCTGAGGTAAGCGAATCATCAACGAGAAACGGATCGTCTATGATAAACGAATCATCTGCAATAATCGAGTCACCTACGATAAACGAATCATCTACGATAAACGAGTCACCTACGACAAACGAGTCACCTACGATAAACGAATCATCTCAGAGTATAGAATCCTCTGAAAATGAGTCTTCTTTAAACAATGAATCCTCTCAAAATAATGAATCCTCTTTAAATACAGACTCATCAAAAAGTGATACTCCTAATTCTGAAAACAATTCTGAAATCAACGGATCGCCAAATTCGAGTGAAAAAAATTCTGGCACTATTCAGAAGAATTCTGATGAAACTTTGAGGAATGTGGAGTCGAGTTTAGGTTTAGATTCCGTGGAAGGAATAGCAGACGAACCAGATCATTTTGATGCGGATCATCAGGACTTTGACGATGGCTTGGAAGAACATGAGGAAGATGAAAGAAAGGAAGCTGCTAAGAATTGTAAAGAGACTGATTTAGGTTACAGGTCTGAAGAGTCGGAAGATTATGAAATTCCAAAGAGAAGGTATATTTTTAGTCTCTTTATAAACCTTAGAATTATGATTGTTAAATGATATTTTTCTAACAAAACTATTTCTAGGAGCAAGAGAATGAAGAATATGGTCTGCGTCGTGAAGGATATTAATAAAAATATTTGGAAACCGATTCCATTCAATGAGGGCATTCCAGAAAAACTGCCCAAGTCCAGAAGCAAATTTAAACTTCCATGTCACATCTCGCTTTTGAAGTCGAAATCGACTTCGGTAAGATTAAAAATTCTGAAATATTTCATAAAAGCATTTTAAGAAAATACACCTCATTAGTAGATTGAATTACATCTTATATTTTTCAATTGCAGCGAAAGCGAAAAATTTTGTCGGAATCTCGGAAGTCCGAAAGTCTACCGAAGTTCCTTTCGAATGAGTCAGAATCCCCAATGAAGAAGATGAACATGTATTCACCTTCCAGGCCTTTCATGACTCTGAAAACAGGTATTACAACTTTTTTTCTGACTAGGGTTGGTATTCTGGAACATTTTTTAAACTTGTTTCCAAATATTTATTTGTAGAGGATCTTCTCGACTTCCAAAAGGCTTTTGATGACAGTTTCAAAAGCAGACAATGTTGTGATGTATTTCATTACGAGGCAGCAACTACTATCACGATGGATCTTCTCGGTTTCTTCCCCAGTTTCGCGAAGCACGATCCACTTTCAAATTCTCTTCCTATCAAGACTCTCGCTGCCACGCCAGAACACGTTTCTGCAAGTTTTAGCGATCGAGAATTTTCTCCTCGTCCTGTTTCACCAGGAATCGCAATTTATGACTGCAACACACCTCCAGATTCGCCAGCAATGGGTGATACTTTCGACACCGATGATCCTCTCCATTCGACCTTGAATTACCAACAACTGGTTGAGTGTAGAATGAGGGAAATTCGTGAAGAATTTGACAATAGAACTGACCTTGAACAAGGCGTTGCAATGTGGCACAGAGATATCAAGCCAATTTTACAAGAGGCAGAACGAAGACCACCTTTTCATATCCATGAATATGAAGCTCGTATATTAGAAAAATTGGAAGAAAGTACCGAGCGCAAAATCGCGTTTGAAAACGCTGTTGATGAAGAACCAACTGCCGAAATCGCTCGTTACTTTTTAGCTTCCTTACAATTAGCGAATAGTTATAACGTCGATATTAAGACGGACGAAGAAAACACCAATATTGAACTACTGCTCATCAGTAGCGAAAATACACGAAGTGAAGTTCCATACGAAACTCCTAAAACTTCCAAAGTTAAGAAAACTAAAAGATTCAGTCATATCGCGTGACTCATTTGTGAAAAGGTTTCGATTTAGGGTTTAAAAATTAAGAAAGAGACGATATATTTTCCTCTAGTTAAAATTTAACTACAGTTGGAAAATTGCGCTCAAAAAAGTGATACCTGTTAATATTTAATATACAGTTTTGGTGTACTCTGAACCACAGAAAATATTTATTTAATTCATGGTTTGTTAAGCCAGGTTAAGCTTTTATTAAAATCTTAAGTACATACATAGTTCCGATACTTTTAAAACCAGATTTAGCCTGATTCTATTCGGAAAATTTTTACTTTATTATTTCGCGATATTGAATTGGAAATAGCACGTATTAAAAAAGCACTTTGCTCGGAGAAAATTTACAAGTATTTTAATATTTCTGTTACTTTGGCAGAAACTACTTTGGTTCTAAAGGTTGAAGACTAACAGGAATTAACCCTTTGCACTCGAGCCTTTTTCGTTTGAACGAAAAAGGGCGCCGTATCGGCGCCGCTCGAGTGCAAAGGGTTAATATATCTATTTCCTTATGGCACTTGCTTTTTTCCATTCTATTGCTTTTAAATATTTATTTTTGTATGCACCTATTTTCGTATCTATAATTAATAATTATATGCTTGCATTTAGAACTGTATGACAGTTCAGTTTTTCTTTTATTTTCAAATGCATTTAGTTTGTTTGAGTTATTTCATTTTTTTTTCATTATGTTAGTTCTAAAGAGCTTTTTAGTATTATTAACCACTTTACACATTCAATCGATCACGAATTTATTTAATAGCTTTTAAATCAGTTCTCGGTGTAGGTGATTAATTGTATTGTCACTTTTCTATTTAAAATGTTAAACTTAATTATGTATGTAGGTATACTTTAAGTACCTAAATATAAAATTTAGGATTTCTATTTTTAAAAAATCATTTAGCTTCTAGAAGCCTGAAGAAAGATAATTTTTACTAAAAACGTTTAAGTGTTTTCAAATAATTTTCATTCACCAAAAAGTTTATAAAAAAATCCAGAACTACTTATCATAAGATAAATTAAATTTGTATTAGGTTATGCTCATTATTATCAAATTAAGAAATTATTGTAACTATTTCTAGTATTTTGTTTTCCGATACAACATTTTGAGAAACAACAGAAACATCCACTAAATATATTTTCTCAGAAAAAACAATGATCTTGTTTTTTAATATTTCAGGATGTCTAACGGACCGGGAAACCGGGAAAAACTCGGAAATTTTATTCGACTGGGGAAAACCCGGGAATTTCATTTAGAACCGGGAATTTTTTGTATTTTATCGAAAAATCGACTTTTTTCAATTTTTTCTACTATTTTTTTTTTTTTTACTTTTTCTACTTTTTTTTCTACTTTTTAAATTATGTTAATATTTCTATGTATACGTTAAGTTTTAAAAATCACAAAAAGACATCTATAAATTGGTCGGAGGAAAAAAGAATTTGACCGGGAAAAACCCGGGAATTTCAAATTGTCTAATCACTAGACACCCTGTATTTTCTCCTGTAATTTTTAAATTTCTAATGTACCTAAAATAATAATTGTATGTACTTAAGTTACTAAATCACTACAAATATCTTGGAGTAAATGCACTTTATTTTACGTGTGCATATAAAAAACAAATTTGGCATTCAGCTTTGGTGTACAACATAGATTTACAATTTAGATTAAAGATTTAAATAAGGTAAATTTCTTTATACTAAATTTTTGCGAGTCGTATTTACAACTTTCGAATATGGCAGTCCATAAAACTTAATACATTATGATAAATTACTAGAGTTCTACTTTAAAAAAATGCATTTTCACGATAATACTATCTATTTAAATCGCAATTTATTGCTGAACATTTTTTGTGATATCAGATCTTGATAGTGGGCACTTTTAAATCTGAGATTTTATGAAGCAGCATAATTCAGTTGATCTTTCCATTGGGGTGGCACTAATTCATCCACTCTTCGATCTAAAAATGCAACGCAGTTTGCTAATTGGGTGGCTGCTCCCTTCACTGCTTGGATGTGAGCAGAAGCTATTTGCGGTAGTGAATTCTCTGCTTCGATCACCTGAAAATTCAATTTTTTAAACTTGAAAAATAGGCACTGTTAGTATTAATACGTGCATGTAATTTAAAATAGATTTCTGGTTTCATCAAATTTAAATATCAAAGCATCTGGATTTTTAGTCGATAAAACTTTAAATCTTATTTTTGGGGTCTTACTCTTGATTCTATATTTGTCAGCTTCGACCTCAAGGCGTCGACATATCCAGGTGGAATTGTGCGTTTTTCGACTGGACCTGTTATTAACCAAATTTAAATACGAGGGGTTTCTTTTTAATCGTTTTCCAAAATTCAACATGCACATCTTTTTTTTTTAATTTTCGGCTTACCAAGAACAAATCTAAATATAAAACATCTAAAACTCACAGAATTGATGAACACGAACGAGGTCAATAATAAAAGGCCTGGAAAGTTTGAAAAAAAAAATGATTAAATTAGATTTGCTGTAAAAAAAAATTAAGATACATTATTCATTAAGAACGATGGAGTGATACATAAAAAAAGGAACGTCAAATTATAAATTTTTCTCGAAGTACTCGTAGGCGTGGGGAAAATAGATAATTTGACATTTTGATCGTGTAATCCTGGCCGATAAAAATCATTAAAATGAACTGATATAACGCCAGGAAAATTAGTAAGTTTTGGGCCTTTTTTATTTATCGCTCTATCACCCTTAATATGTATTCTTTACTCATAAAATAGTTCATACTTGTCTTTTGAAGATCCTCTTAGTAGACAGGAAAGTGGAATAAGATTATTGTCATGACGTCTAATTTTTAGAACCCTGGACGGATTTTCTTCTACTCCGATCCAGTTATAAATGGACGATTTTAATTCGTCGAATGTCGAACCAGAAGCCAAAGTAACGCGTCGTAAACTCGTTTCTAAATCATTGAGATCACTTCCAGATTCTAAAACATTTTAATCAAAATGTAATTAAATTAATTGAATTGCAAATCTTTAAACATCGAAAGATGTGTTTGTTCACAATTTAACTGTCAAAGTGACAGATTCCATTCACGTGGAAAAGGTTAACTTACGAAGTTGATCGTATCTCCGGATTAAAACCCATAAACTTATTTCACTGATACCCATTTTCACTCAATTATTCTGCACGCACTTAGCCTCTTGTCTTAGTCAAGTTCAACCTATTGATCTAATGAGTCGTAGTCATAAATTGCTAGCATGCCTCTGCCAAACGTTTGTTTGGAGGTTGTCATACGTCATACTCTGAAAAGCATAAAAAGGGAAGTTGGCTTCGCAAGCGTTACCAATATTAAAAAAGCAAAATCTAATTAAAATTCATAATTTCATGACTTATACAGGCGCGGATCCAGGGGGGGGAGCCACGGAGTCATCCCCCCCCCAATCCAGATTTACATTGTTCAAATTTTTTACATGACGTTTTTTTTTAGCGATGTTCCTATAATTATCTGTGGTGGCGCCCTCCCCCCAAAAAAAAAAAAAACCCTCACGTGGATCCGCCGCCCCTGGACGGATTTAGTAATGTAAATTGATTAAAAATTTAAATGTTTTTTATGGTGCTTTATTGAATGAAAATTAATTTATATGTTTATTTAAATAAAAATTGAAAAAATATTGTTGAGAATGACTTGACCACAGATTTCTCTAAAAAAAAAAAATGAGAAACTGTAAAAATAAGAGCAACGTTTCACTAATGAAAATCCTTTAAAGATATTTAAAAAAAAAAATTTTATAAAATACGTTGAGCAAGAAAATTTTACAGCCAGGTCTTCATTTGCAAAGAGGCTTTCATTTGTTAAGTATGAAAGAGGGCGTGCTTGAAAATATCAGGAAAAGATATCGTTATAAATTGCTTACTACAGTTTTTACAAGTTTTATTTTAGTATCAGTAATTTGTGGAAGAGAGCCTGGTCTTAAATGAAAGATGAAGGCAATAGTCAAACGTCCTTTTGTAATATCTGATCCACCGGCTGATTCAGAATTCATATTGATTCTGCAAAACCGATTTTGCAAAATGACTCAACTTTAAAAGGATCATTCCTTGAATATATTGGAGAATTTTTATTGATTAGCACAACCTTGAAAATGTACGAAAACTAGAAAATTTGCATTTAAACTTAATTTAAAATTAAATCTTAAAGGGGTTTCCAATTGAACTTAGTGGGTAACTATTTACAACACTGATCGTAAAGTGGAATTATTCCCCCTTCTTAATAGCGTGAATCGCATAGTGGATAGCAGTGAACGAAGTCCAGTGCCATTCATTCTTTAATGGATTGTAGATCATTCCATGAATCAACTTGGTTCTGCAATTGTCTGTAAAATTAAATATAAAAAATCTAAACTCATGATATGGAAAAATACTTTTCAACTAAGTTAAAAGGCCAAATGCGTACACTTTTCTAGTAATCGTCTCGTCTCGCTTGGCGCAATAAATTTATTCCAGTCGTGAGTTCCTGCTGGTACGATCTTAAAAATATATTCCGCTGCAATTATTGCTCCCAGCCAGGATGGAAGTGTTTTGTTGAGTGTGGTTACAAATATAGAGCCGCCAGGTTTCAATAGATCTGTACAATACTGAAAATTTAAACGAGCAATTACTTTTTTAATACGAACCATATTTTATGCTGACAAAGAAACAAGTCACAAGAACAGGATTAAATAATTTATCTTCGTTTCTTCCTGATAGAACTTACTTTCAGAAATGTTTCCGGATCTGGGACGTGCTCTAGAACCTCGGAAGCAACAACAGCATCAAATTTCTTCTGATTTGATTCCACCAACTCCTCGATTGTAGTCTGAACATAATTCAAACGTTTGGACAAAGAAGAATCTAATGCTGCATGCTTTTTTGCGACGTTTATCAACTCTGGCGATGGATCTACGCCAGTCACTTCGGCTCCGATTCTAGCCAAAGGTTCTGTTAAAATTCCTCCACCGCATCCTACATCTACAATCGAGATTCCTCCGAGAGGTAGACTAGGAGTTGCTTCCTCGTGTCCTACGTTTGCTAATCCATCTCGAATAAATTGTACTCGTAGAGGATTTAGAGAATGAAGTCCTCGCATTTTTCCATTAATGTCCCACCAGTTTTCGCTATAGCTCGAGTGTCTAGATATATCTTGAAGATCGATCGTTGGAGTTTTTGCTTTAACGACTGCCTGGATCGCTCTTGCTGGTTCTGTAGTCCTGGAATTATATTTATGTATTTTATCTCATGCGTCAAACTTCTTATCAAAAAGTTTAATTTGAAGGTTATGTAAAAGATACGAACCGGCATCGGAAAAAAGTTTTTAAGCAATTTTTCGTCGATAGCATTTTAACAGCCTTCATATTTAAATTCTCTTGAGTGCTTTCCAAATACAAAATATATTTTTGTCACAGAATAAATTCAAAAGTATTGATCGTTTAAATCCTTCGAAGTAAATCTCTGTCAGATTCGGAGTTCACGTAAATGTCAATGGCAAAACGCTAGACAGTTGAAAGCGAACTAATTGTAGAAGATTTCAGGTATCATCGATAGTTAATTAAAATATTTAAAATACTCGATTTCAATTTTTTTGATTTTTAAAATTGTTGCACCATTTTTCGCATGAGTGGTGTAATTCCGAAACTCAAAAGAAAACGACACTCAGAATGACATTTTAACTAGAACATTTTCACAAGTTTATTTCCTTGAACCAATATCGTATTTTTAGAAAAGATACAGATAAATTGTGAATTATAGTTGATTAAAAGGCCACGAAAACATTTTTCTAAGCAGAAGTCAAAAATTTATTGTTTGACAACGTAGCAGACGACTTTTTGTCCATGCAGTGCTCCCAAAGTTGGTAGCAGTGCTCTCAGATCAAGCTAGAAATATACCCCATTGACCACATCCACTATTTTATCGAGAAAATGTAATTTATTAAATATAATGTGGGAAAATTTTCTTATATAATTCAAGAAAATACTTGAAAAGAGTAATAATTTCAAAAGTTTGCCGAATTATATTTGACAAATTGCTTTTTTTCTATAAAATAGTGAATGTGGAGGGGGCAAATTTCTAGCTCGATCTGAGAACACTGGTTGGCAGCACTGTTGTTTTCCCTCTGGAGTAGAGATCCTCTAGGGAGAGTTGAGACAGATTTTTACTCGCATTTTGATTGGTGCTATATAACCGGAATCGGAAGT
>JAUESH010000039.1:1952774-1973192 GCA_032275165.1 Synergus magnus
GTGAAAAGAGTAGGGGGTCAGAGCACATGCTATGGTTGCGCGCGCAACCGACTTCTCCGCTTCTGGACCCCCTACTCTTTGCACACGGACATAGACCTGTAATTGTGTGCGCGTGGTCGTCGTTTCCAATCTGAGCACACTGCTATGATGTGTTCATTTTGGGGTGTAGAAATTTTATTCAATTCTATCTTGAATTCTATAATTGCAAGCGGCATTCTTCGATCGGCAAATAAAATTAGTGTTTTATGTTTCCCAACGGGATGAAAAAGATTGAAAAGTTTTAGTGAAATGTTTAGTGTAAGTAATTGCACAAATTTGTCAAAAACGTGCATTAAGGTTACCAAATTTAGAAAAATTCTGGCTTCACTTCGACACGAGCCGACAGCCACATAAAGTTCAACAACGAGTTGCCATGTTGACTATAAGCAAGCCAGTGAAAAGAATTGATTTGGAAAACTGAATGTTTTTAAACTAGACCTACAAATGAAGATGAGTCGCGAGATGTTCGAGGGAAAAGATTATCCTACTCAGTGGGCCCTGAATCCTTCTGCTTACCAAAACATGAGCAACGATCAAGGTAATTCTAAATCATTTATTCAGGCTTTTTCCTTTTTCTTCGTTTATGATTTTGTTATTAATTACTTCCTGCTTATGTATCTTGCCTCTTTGCCCTTTAGTGTGCCAGCTGTCTTAGTTTTGTCTATATATCCGCAGAAAATAGTGTCATTTTTTTAATTAAGATTTATTTGGACCACGTCAAGAGTTTCGAGTTCTCATGTTTTTTTTATGGTATGTCTACTTCCTAGGCAACTTTGACATTTAATTCAATATTGTTTTTCGGATATTAGGGATTTTAGTTTAGAGGAGGACCATTTTGTCTGCTTTAATTTGGAGCTATATTTTAATATTTTCAGAGCTGGACAGTATCTACAGTAAAAATATTCAAGTTAATCTATTTATTCTTTCATGCAGAGAAAAAATTACTTAATTGATATTGAACTAAAATGAAGCTTTCTGTATGAAATTGACTGAATTTCTGCGAACCAATTGACGAGAAATTATTTTCCCATTACGATAAATAATTTTCTTTCATCAATTTATAGTTGATTGGGCTGCGTTAGCTCAACAATGGATACAAATGAAGGAAACGGTCGTTCCCCCTGCTCCACCACCACCATCAATTGATACAGGACAATCAACCAACGATGGAGGTGGAGAAGCTCCAATGGACATGGATACTAAAGATGATGACATTCCTCCAGCTCCTCCTGCACCGAGTATTAGTGGATCAGGTATTTCTATGCAAAAATCCAAATTCCTAAACCACATTTTGTACTTTGAGAATATTGTTTTCAGGATTCAATTAAAGCTCAGAGGAAGAGAAGATTTCTATTTTTAACACTTTACAATTATTTATCTTCTCTCCATTATCTATTAATTGTTTTTTCTACATTAAGATTTAAGTTTAATGGTTTTGGGATCAAGTTCTCATCTCAAAATACAATGTCCTTCTTTTACTTAATACATATTAAAATTAGGTATAATATTTCTCTGTATATGTACTCTTACAGAGCGAAAAAATATCTTCTTATAATGTTTGTTAAGTAAAATGAGATCGAATTTTGAGATTAGAAGTTAGATCCAAAACTCTTAAATTATAGTTGAATCTTTCACAGTGTATTGAACCCATTATAAAAGTAACAGAGAATGTTTCACTGTGAACGATTCTTCTGTATACGATTTTTAAACATTTATCTTTATTTTACTCACTGCAGACTACTATATTATGATGAGAAATAGTGATAGAACCAAGGAAAAAACAATTAAGCACGAGATCTCACATAAAAATAACTCAGGTGCGTAGGACTGAGAGTCCAAAATTGTTAATCGTTTCCAAATTTCTCTCAACTATTATTTATGTTTTTAAGTTTCAGCAGGTATCTGAATATTTGTTTTTCTATAAGACAAACTTTTCTCGAATAATAATTGTAAATTAGTGACTAACGAATCGACTAAAAGTTTATAAATTAATTAATGTCGGGAACATCCGATTCATTGCATATTTTCATTCAATTAAATTATTATAAAGTCTATTTGTCTTTCATTTGAAATTAGATGGTTGGAATCAGTGGAGTCAATGGGGACACTGGAATGCAGCAGGGCCGGGTGCTGGAAATTGGGAATGGAGTGGAGTACCACCACCTGGAGTGACCATGGGTCCGGATGGAAGACCCATGGGGATTCCTAATGTTTCTGTTGCACCTGCAGCTCCACAAATATCAGGAAATGCAGGATTCAATATCCCCCCACCATCAGCACCAACTCCTTATTCTTATAATTCTGTATCCACTGGACAACCGTATACAGGGGTTAGTAGTCAAATTTTGTACTTTATTTTAAACTTTAAAAAAAGACCGTCAAAATTTAATCTCTTCATTTTACTCAGAAAATATAAAAAATAAGTATTTTTGCGTTTTATAGGTATACTTTCTTTTAAAATAGATTTTATATCAAAAATACTAAAAGCAGACATTTTTTCGCCCTGTGGAATGTTTAAAGGTTTCTCATTTGATTACCGAAGTTAAGCAGCTCCCTACTGATTTCAAATAAAAGATAAAGTCATAAAGATTCGACTTAGATCTAGTTATGATATTTATTAAGTAAAATGAAGAGATCGGATTTTTAGTGGATCCAAAGCCCTTAATAAAGAAGATTCAATCTTTATTTATAGGTGCCGGCTTATTGGCCTGGAGATCAAACAGGGGTCGTATCTTCTCAACCTCCTCCATTTTTAAAAGGGATGCGACAACCTAACAGAATGCCTCCCATGCGAGGTATGGATCCAATGAGAGGCAGAGAAGATAGAGAACCAACTCCTGAGGAAGATCCCTTTACGATGGGTAATTAAATCATTTGACTTGCTTTTGATTCTTTTTCGAATTTTTCAAATTAAACAATACATATATATTATTATATATTCCTTTATAGACGCAGCCAAACGAAGACAATTACCGGCATGGATTCGAGAAGGCTTAGAAAAAATGGAAAGGGAAAAGCAAAAAGCAGTCGAACGTGAAAGACTGGAGGAGTTGAGGAAGCAAGAACTCGAGGCTCGAAAGCAAGCCGAAGACGAGGCTCGTGCAGTTCTCAATCCAAGCAAAAGCAAATTCGTAGGACCAGTTTTTTTATTTCTTTATTTCTCGAATTTTGTTCCCGACGATTAATTTGAATATTCAGTAATGATCAACTTTGAAACTAGGATTCGGACTCAGAAAAGGAAACAGAAGAAGAAACAGAATCCAGGCACGAAGAAGCAGAGAGAAATCACGACCGCAGTCCTGACCTGGTTCGACCTCGACGTTCGCGTTTCAGAGACGCGGATTCACCCGACTCTCGTTCAGCCAAAGAAGGAAGTCCAGTTCCTATCGCCAACCCTCCCTCCGTACCAAAGCGCTCCCGAGATGAAATCTTACAGGATGTGGTCAGTTTTTGCTGAGTGTTTTGAAAGGTTAGTGCCTCAGCCACATATTCATTCTAGAATTTTTTCATAGATGTTGAAGGTGCGGAGATCACTAACGGAGATCCTGTTGGAGGTAACAAACGAAGAGATATCGTCGGTGTGCAGAGAGGTTTGGAGCCGCGCTCGAGCCAAAGGTACCCCAGATACACCCGATAGAACTAACAGATCGATATTTCGAACTTTTGCTTACCCGGGTAGAGATCATTTCATTCTGCTGCTATTTTGTGGCGGACAACACCTGCCGCATTGTACACCTTCTACGAGCATTAAAAACAGTGTTTCAATTCCTAGATTTAATTGTTTGATGTTTTCAGAATGCCCTGTTTTACTTTTTTCAGGACTCATGTGCCAGACATTCTTTTGCATGAATCTTTGAGAAAACAAAATTCGGGATATGTCAAATCATTTCTTTCACTAGATGCGAATCGGAAGTTCAGATGCAGCAATGACTAAATTTAAGTTAAAGTCGAGTAATTTTCAAACGAAATTAACTTTAGATTGATTTGATATTTTGATTGACTGGATCTTTTGAATGATCATTTTTCATTGTGAAACTGAACTTCGTCCGAAATTCAAACGCCTCTTCTATTTCTGTTTAATGTTGGAAATAATGTTAATATTATTGCTGACGACAGAGAGGAGGAAGAGAGACAATCTTTCTGCTATTTCTCGACAGAGAGCTGTTGTTTAGGGTCACATTTGGGGAAAAAAGGGAATGAGGGAAGGGAAGGGGGGATCCAGAATGTGATACGGAACTCAGCAATTGGTTACTAAATGCGTGTCTATTGTAAGCCCCTGCAGGAGAGCCCCCTGTCGCATCCTTCAACAACAAGGCCCCTCTTGCTCAGATCACTCGGAAACTTGGTAAGTAGCTTTATCTATCAATATTCAAGGCATGGTCCACCTAGGAATGATCAGAGGGTCCATTACTTGACACTAATCGTTGCCGGTAGCAGCCCTCGTTCATTTAATCCAAGCAATTTGCTTCTTCGAGTCGCTTTCACGGAATTGGATATCTAAGTTGGAGAAATTTAATTTGTTTTAATAGTAGACCAGCAAACTTATTGATGCTATTGACATATTTTCTCGGTGTGAATTATTGAAGAAAGATTTATGATTAATGTTTATGATTAATCAGATTAAGTAAATAAAATTAGAGAGTTAAATTGTCATTTTACAACTGACTCGTGTCCAGTTGAGGAGAACCGCCTGACCAGCCCCTAACCATGCTAAGTCTTTCTCCTCTGGTCTTGAATTTTATAGTTTTTTTTTTTTTTTAATGGATTCTGTCTAATTCGAATTTGTTTGCTGTAGGTCTGGGCATCTATGGCGACAGCAACAGCGAGTCCGAGGAGGAGCAGAACGAGGAGGAAGAGCCGGAGGAAGAAGACAGCGATGAGGAACTCAAGGTGTGTATTGTAAACATAGCTCCAATTATTTTCTGATCCCTTTAACGATCTTTGATCTTAATTATAATTTGTTTTGATACAGGAAACTCTAAGACGACGACAGAACGCTTTCAAAAAGACCGAGGAGGAAATCGAGGCGCGCCTTGCCGAGGAGGAGCAGGAATTAGAACGTCAGGAGGAGCAGAATCACGAACAGCAGAAAAATCATACTGGTAATTCTAGCAGCAGAGATTCAGGTATGTTTCAACAAACAATAAAATCACCCCTCGTTCTATTCTGAAGCGTAATTTCTAACATCATACTTTAGTTGAGAAAGAAACGGTAAATAATCAAAGAGAAGCGTCAGAAACTGTGTCGAGCGGCGGGCAAACGCCGCAGCAGCAAATTGTCACGACTGACATGGCAAAGGCGAATTCTCCAACAAAATCAGCCGAGTCGGATTCTAGCAGTAGCGAATCATCGAGTTCTGAAACGAGTCGCAGTTTTACAAAGGTTAAAAGGTCACGAAAGGAGAGTACTCGTGAGGAAAGGAAAAAGAAGTCGAAAAGCCGGAGCAAATCGAGAGGGAGAAAGTCAACTTCTCGATCTTCTGATCGCACCAGGAGGCGCAAGTCAAGGTCTAGATCTGTTAAATCTCGCAAGGGATACCGTTCACCATCTTCCAGTAGTTACAGGTCTAGGAGAAAGCAAAGATCCAGATCCCGGAATCGTAAACGAGATAAATCGCGATCCAGGTCGAGACTAAGGTCTAGATCGCATTCCATTAGGAGAAGATATTCCCGATCTCACTCGAGGGGAAAGAGGAGATCTCGTTCGCATTCCAGAGGAAAAAAGAGGAGTCCGTCGTATTTGACGCGACGAAGCAGGTCCAGGTCGAGGGAAAGAAGGAGGAGTCGATCCAGGGAGAGGAAAAGATCTCGCACTAGGTCTAAAGATCGCAGGCGATCACCTTATTCGTCCAGGAATAAGAAACGGAGTCGATCGCGGTCTAGGGATCGACGGAGGTCGAGATCAAAATCGCGGCACTCGGGCCATCGAGATGGTAAGAAGTCATCGCATCGATACAAGGACTGAGCGCTTTCTACTGCTAACCAAGGTTGTATGCATATTTTATACTTATCTATACTGCAGGCTTCACAGTCTTTCCTATTTTGAGATTTTTTTCTTTTTTCTTTTAGATACCTTAGATCGTAGTTTCTATTTAGCCTTTTTTCTCTCATGTTTCTTTTTAAAGGTTCCTTCTCTAAACCATCTCCTTTATATTGAGTTTCAATTCTTTTATTTACTCAAGTCTTGTGAAGTCTGCAACAGATTAACACAGAGAGCCAAAGGTATATAATCAATAAAATCACTTATAAATTACATTCTACGATAAATTTTAGGCTTTACTTCTAATCCAATATTACGAACAATAGGAAGTCGATTTAAAGGATTCATTATCCAATTAACAATTCATTATTATTTAATTAGGCTATCTGTATCAATCTGTTTCATATTTAACTTTCAATACACCAAACCAAATTCGGACAAAGGAAATCATTCAAAATTGTCGAAAATTCATATGTACTAAAAAAAAAGTTTAGAAATCACTTCCTTAAGGTTCTTTGAAACTCGTTACAAATTTGAATCTAAGTCTCAGATAAAACTCAATTTGTCGGAATTTCATGATCCTTAAAGAAAATAAATGGCATGAAGCAGTCTTTTCGTATCCAGGCCTAGGAATTTCTTTTTGTTTCAGACTCTTCTCTGGCTTCCATCAAGTTTTTTCAACAAAAGAAAGTCGCTGCTTCGGTGCGATAAACCGATGTTGTGGTACAGTTAATTTTAAACAAATATAGTAATCTCTCCCTTTTTTCTCGAATGAAGTAATGAAGTATACCTACAATTAAAACAGTGAATGTGCTCTTCAACGATTTTATGTCAGTTAATTACTCATGCAAGTGTAAGAAATTCTACGATGGATGCCGAGCAATTCTACAAATTTGTAAATAATAAAACATAATTACTTATACAGTTCATAAAACTGATTTTAATTACAAATCCCTCTCATCGAGAAATTTAATTTCTTAAAATAAAATTGGACTTTTTTTAAAACACGTATATTATTTCACATCCAGTGTATCCTCGAGATACTGTACATGGCGTTAGCATTTCTATATTTACATTTTACATTTAGTATGACTTTTAAATATTACTTTAAACATTGTCGGTTTGAAGCTTAGTATATACCTAAATCTGATCCTTGTTTTGCGCTAATTGTCTTCTATACTAGATAATCTGTATTAATATAATTAGGAAGGGCAAAATCGAGATACAAGACTTAAATCATTACTTTTGCACTTGTTCAGTTATCAGATTGCTCTTTTTTCATATATTACAAGGATCTCTTCAATGGATTTATAGAGGTGGAACAATTTTAGGACTTATTATCTTTTCTAAGCAATCAACTTTTTCTTTTGTTCAATTATTAATCTATTATTTATCAAATATAATTTGATTTGATTTTTAATCAGTTTCAAAATTTTATCTAAGTATTTAAAACAAAAAAACTTAATCGGAGCTTAAGTAACGTTGACTGTAATTTATAGATTAACGCCTGTGCCTTTTTTTATCCCTTTCATCACAGTACGAGAATAAATATTAAAATCTTTATAATTAATTCTTTAAAGTTACAAATATTTACTAAGGAATGCAGTCAGTCAAAAGATTTTCTTAAATCCATCTTGGTAAAATACGTTCTTGCAAAAATAATATCAATTTTACTTTGCTTTGAAAGATCTAATTCTTTAAAGTGATTCAATTTCGATATTTCAATTACACACATTTTCTTGCCGTATATGTATAATTACATATATTTATGTATATTCCAATAATCATGGGAAAGAGTGTACTGAAGGTTTATGATACTAAAATTACGTACTCCAAAAGAAGGCACGTAATCTTAAAGTGATACTCTCGACTTGATAAATGTCTATTTGAGAATCAGTCTTGATTCGTTGGAGACTTCGAAAGCTGCAAGCATTACGATACAAGTAATCGAAGTCCTCCGACTTTTTATCATTTAATAATAATTTATTGGCTGATCACTTCCCATACCGCTGTTCACATTTGCTATATTTCTTTAATAAATTGACAAAGTCCTTTACTGGTAAATTGTGATGTGATGATATAAGGCTGAAACAGACAAATATATCAAAATAATTACATGAAAATGTTTTGAAAATCTTGAAATTTAAAAACTGTAGCAATACTTGGGAGTAAATACTTACAAAAATTCTGTTATCCTTATCTGCCATGGAAGAAAACCATAAGTGGATAATGTATGTCCACATACAAATGCAAGATCTGGATCGGGAATGCCTTCTCTTTGTAATTTTTCATTAAGAAGCTCAATGTTAATTTCATTCAACTGAAGTGCTCCACTGGTAACTGCTTTCGCTAAATTCTGAGCTAGAGAGACTATTTTACCTTTGCCATCATCATACGACAAGAGTTGAATTCTTGTTTTGTGCTTAGTACCTGAAATCAATTTAAGCAATGAAAAAATTGTCTTTTTATTTAATAATACTGTAATTTAAATCCAAGAAAAGCTCACCGTTGACTCCATTTTTATGAGGCTTTTGAACCGGATGAGAAGTCCATACAACATGTTCTTCAAGCTCAGGCCTTAAAGTCGCAAGCTTTTTCTCCAACACCTCTTCTCTTTTTTGAAGGAATCCTAAAAGAATAGTTATAACTGTATAAGATTTTTTCAATTTTTAATCTGTAACAACTTTAATTGCTTAAAAGGTTGAAATTCCCTGAAATATTTTCGTGTAATAATTTCTTATCAATCATTCACCTATAGGTTTCAGTAAGATTTCCTGACACCTCCCAGATACGTCAATATTTCTTTATTCTTTTAAAGCATGAAAATTCAAATCACTCTAATTTGAATAATTATAAAAGAAATCTTTATGATCAACAATGTCTACAAAAATAACAAAATTAATCAGACACAATGAAAAGTCTAGAAAAAATTTAACAATGAAACTGCTACAGTCAAATTTACATTTTTTTATGTGAGAACAGAATTCTCACAGAAAACTGAAGGTCTTACCATTGTGATCGTAAAAGCTGACGTAAGGAATGCCAGCAATGACACACCAGCTCACGATGCGCACGAGGTCGTGAAACGAGACTGCCTCGTGACCGAGGATGATGGCCAGGTGTCTCGGCAAATTTTTCTCTCCCTTTATAGACCTGATAATAAACTCCGTCTCTGCCGTTGGGTCCTTGCCATACCAAAGTTCATCGCACCACAATTTCCATTCCCTCCATTGGCGACGACCCCACAGAAACAAACCGTACAAAAGGTGTATCAAAATCAAGAACATGCGAAAAATGATAAACATGTTGGCTCGTCGAGACAGGTATTTTACACAGCATAGTCCCACAAAAATTAAAACAAAGCATCGAATTTTTCTTTTGGATTTTTCACTATCAAACCGATCGTCGCACCAAGATATCACGCCCGATCACGCGCTTCCCGGTGCTCCAAAGTAAAAACGATTGAATGTGGTGCGTGGCGCCGACACGCCAGTCACTGATCGACAGATGTCGACAGATCAGTAATCAGCTGCTTGCCACGGTCGCCAACGGTCGCCAACCTCAAAAAACCGAATTGTCAAGTTGTCACCGTCAAGTGGAATATTAGGAATTTTCTATATATTTTTCAATTTCCAGCTTCATTTTTGAAGTTATGTAATGCAAATCGTATATCAAGGAGATCAAGGACGACAAGGACACGATGACCCTAATCTAAAACTTTATTTTCAAGTCTTCTCTGAAATTAAAAGTAGCTCCAATATTTCCATTTTTTATAATTATATTATAAGAAAACAAGATGATTAGTATAAAACTCTAAAAACCGTAATAAAAGCATTTACACACCTTGCACTTTCAAATAAATGCGCCAAAATTGTATCTAACCAATGCCATCCAGTGTGCTCAGATTGGAAACGACGCCACGCGCACACAATTACAGGTCTATGTCCGTGTGAAAAGAGTAGGGGGTCAGAGCACATGCTATGGTTGCGCGCGCAACCGACTTCTCCGCTTCTGGACCCCCTACTCTTTGCACACGGGCATAGACCATCTGTAAGTGAAATATCTTTGATTTGACTCATATTCTTGTACTTCCGGTTCTCATAATTTTACTTTTATCCAATATGATTTTAATACTATTATTCCTATTATTATCATATTTCGGGAAGTAAAATATTAATCATGATTTTTTTTGCTATTAATACTAAATAATTTGTTATTTGTTGCACATGCGTTAAACGACTACTTGACTCTACCGGTAGTGCATTTAATTAGAGATGTCGCGTCGTTTTCCGCCATTACACGTCTTTACGTTGAAACCTACGCATCGAAGCCAGTTTGAGGTGAGTGATTGTGGCCAAAATTTGAGTTTCATTGCACCTAAATCATAAACTAAGGTAAAGAAATAGAATTTAAAGTTTCTGGCTACAAAATAAGTGTCTTTATAACTAAAAAAAGTAGTCTAAATTACATCTTTCCGGTTTGTGCTCGCACGTGAGTCACAGCGTGGGAGCATTGAGGCTAGCATTTTGCCAATTTTTCCTCTATTTTCATTGAATTTTCTTTGTAGGAAGACGCAATCATGCAGTTACACATTCGTGGAGATGAAACTCGGGTTATCGAGTGCCAAGATAACGAAACCGTGGGACAGATCAAGGTATGTTGAGTTTTGATGAATTTTAAGGTTAAGTTTCCAGCCTTCTGGAAAATATTACATATTTTCTTTTGATCGAAAGTGAATCACTTTGGCGAAGATACTGACGATAAGAATTTTTATTCTTTAACATTATGACACATGTATTACGATAATTGATATTGTTTTTAAAATTAAGGTGTAGGCATATCTACACCTTAATTCAAAGATCGACTGCAGTTGATATTTATTATCGATTAAAATAGAAAATGTTTGCTTTTGCTCTAGAAATATACACAGTGGCATTACATGATAAACTGACGAAGGTAATTAATCCGTCGACAGCACGAGCAGTAATGCTAAATCAAAAAGCAGGTCTCAGGGAGATGAAAATTCAATTTAGTTTTCATCTTTTCATAGATTTGCGACAAATTCATAAATTAATAGTAATTATATATATCTCGTCTTAATATTAATAATGATTTAAATATAAAATCATTTGATAATAAAAAATTTAGGGATTATGATTTCAATATTATAATTATGAATTTTTATCTATTGAAATGAATAATTTATTATTACTCTTTTAATATGAAAATATGGAAGTTTAGATTATTGGATTTTTGCCAAAGAAATCACTTCAATTCGGGGCATATTTTTCAGTTAGAAAAAATATGTATTTTTATTGATAAAATGTTCTTTTATTTTACAGGCAAGGATCTTAGCCCTCGCTAACTTATCATCAGGAGACGTCTGCTTGTCCTGTGCTGGAGCTGTTTTGGCTGATGATGTTGTCGTCAGCGACCTCCAGTCAAATACAATTGATTTCACCGTCCCACTTCTCGGAGGTAAAGTGCACGGTTCTCTTGCTCGTGCTGGTAAAGTAAGGGGACAGACCCCAAAGGTAAAATCTTTTTATCAAATTTTTTAACAAAAATTTTAATAGAGTAAAATTTTTCTAAAATCCAGAAATTAAAGAAAAAAGTACATTTTTATGTTCTAGATTGTAAAATCTTTTATTTTAAAATAGCACTGTTAGATCTAAGCTAAAGATTGAATAATTTTGATCTGAAGTTAAGTATCAGTGCTAGAAAAAAGCGCAAACTAAAGTGAAATTGAGTTGGCATCTTGGACTTAATTTTTCATGAGTTTGCTATAAAGTAAAAATCCATTTAAACATATAGTTTAAAAAATTGGGACTTTGAGATTGAATGAAAAATTGTTTTACAGGTCGAAAAACAAGAAAAGAGAAAGAAGAAAACCGGCCGTGCCAAGAGGCGCATTCAGTACAACCGTAGATTTGTGAATGTGGTTCAAACTTACGGACGTCGTCGCGGACCTAACGCTAATCCAAACTCATAAGCATTTTCTTGATATATAATTTTATGCTGCTTTTCGTTTTTGTAATACCAATGGAATAAATTGATGTACGACACTTGGTAATACAGAATACGTATAGCAGAAATGTGATTTTCTTCTTTCCTTGTCTATACAAATTCTGCTCTTATGTAATATAACTTATTTCATATTTTTAAAATAAAAATAATTTCTAAATAATTCACTATTCGTCGTTAATCAATAGTCAGTAAATCGTTTTAGGTAAAATATAGTAAAAATTAATGAATAATACTAATTTAGCAATTTCGTAATTGGTTTCATTTCGTTTGAGTAGAGTTCGTCGCTGTTTCTTCTACAACTCTTGTCTGAAACTGAACAAGTTGAAGTTGACGTTTCAAGTGAAGCTAAGAGTGTTAGAAAAACAGAGTGAATACATTCGTATTCGTGTCTGGAAGACTCGAAGATTTGCGTACTTCTTCATTCTATTTTCTAGATTTTATTTCGTGAGCAAAAATCATTTTCTCATTATAATTCTTTACCGTAAACTATTTTACGCTCTATTCTTTTTTTTAATTCTCAAAATTCAATTTTCGGCCAACAAATGAGATTATTCTTCACCCGAGAGCTTACATTTTCTTTTTAAGAAAAGACTGACAATGAATGGAGTTTGCATCCCTAATAAAGATTCCTTGTTTTTGAATTAGTCGAAATTAAAAGAGTTCACGAAACCTTTCTTTACTTTAACTTCTTTAAAAAATTTTTTAAAAGTGGGCGTGTGTAGACAAATTTTTAGGCTTTTCTAAAAGAATTTTATGTAAAAATGGAATTTAAAACATTTTTAATCATTATTTTATAATAATAACAATAATAAAGGAATTTCATTTCTTTAAAAACTTATTTTTATAAGTTAGGCATGCAGTATAAATTTTGAGATCCTTTGACGTGTTTTATCAACTATTTTTTCAGAGTAAAGTTTTCGTGGATAGATAAATGTTAAAAATCCCGATAGAGTTTCAGACTCGTGTCATATGAAAACAAAAGATAAAATAATGCCTCAGCAGAAATAGCTTCTCTCGCTGGGTATTTGTCATATAGATATGTAAGCTTAATAACGGGCACGAATGTTTTCCTTTTCATCGTTTTTCCGTTTTCTAAGGACTCAACTTTGCATTTCTGTGAATACCAATTTTAAAAATGGTGTTAGAATATTTCGTTTTTTCTCTCTTTCAATCCCTTTTCCTCAAATTGTAAATATTCAGCTTTAATCTTTTAAAATTGAAAATTGTTTATTTAAAATTTTTCTCCCTTGAAGATGCTAAATACAAAATAAAAATTGAAAACTATTGATCATATTGAAATCTTCTGAAAAGTTTTAATACCGCTAAATAGCGAATTTTCGGCCTAGTTAAAAATGCATCAACTTGATGAAGTCTCCTGCATTTTCCATTAGAAGTTAAATTAATTTAAATAAAAATTTTAATGTAGTAATTGAATGTAGTCCAATTATAATAAAATTTTCCCTGGAAAGATGTTAATTTTGTTTTTCTTTTTTTTAAGATTTTTCGTCGCCACTTGTAGATTCAGAGGTTGAGATGAAGATGAAGACTAGGTCTTTTGCAGCTTGGAAGTCCGAACACGTGTACACAGTAGTGCTGTACAAGATACCGTGAATGCTATATGAGCTTTCATGTAGAATGACCTTTGGTCCGGATGCACCACTTTCTCATGGATCTTCAACGAAGCTTTATACCCTTATACTCCAAGGTTGACTTAAATCCCCAGGAAGGGGGTGAGGTTGAGGGGTCTTTCTGTTGGTGAAATGCTTCTCAACATTCAACGTCGCCGCACTAAACTGAGGAAGGGGTACTATGAATACCACAGACCTTCTAGCTTAGAGTTATACCTCTGTGACACGAATCTCTAGCAGCATCACAACGGACCAAAGAGTATCCAGATAAAAACAACCGCTTCAATTCCCTGGCGCATTCAAAACTTTCTTTTCAGCAGTAGTATTTATCGTCTTTTTTCGGGATGCAATGCCTCAAGAAAGTTTAATCAACATTCATATTTTAATAATTGTAGTAATTATCGGAATAAATTACTTCAATTAAAATCTCAGAGTTTCAGACAGAAAGTACTTCAATGAGAGCAAATAAAATTACTAACAGAGAGTGAAATCTTTTCTATTTTAAATCAAAAACAAAGGATAATGCTTTTAATATTATAAAATGTTATAACTCTCATTGGGTGTTTTGGAAATTTTAAAATTCATTAACATTTCAAGTCAGTTTGAATATTTCGAGTCACTTTTATTTCAAAAGCGTTCAATTTTATGTTAATACATTTTAGACGCTTTAAACTTGAAATAGAAACATTTTTAGGGTTTCAATATAAACAAATTTTCGAATTTCAAACTTTGTAATCGTTTTCAGTTTGAAAGTGTTCTATTTCAAACCATTTAAACGTTTGAATTCTCTACAATCGATTTGAAACTCTTAAAAAAAGTCAAATGTCCTCATTTTAATATTTGAATTTAAAAGTGGATTTTTTAATCCATTCTATTTTTTCGGCCTGTTTTGACCTATTTTCGACCTGGCAGCGCTCTTTATTCCCCAATTTCTTAACGCTTTTTCCTGAGGCTGAATGCTGCCAAACCTATTGAAAAATCCCATGTAGGAAAGTCTATAGGAAATTATATATGAAACCACATGGAAAACTATATAAGAAACCATATGGGAAATTATGTAGAAAACTTTGTCGTAATTTGAGCTCGAAACCTATATAGTTTTGTATATAATTTCCAATCTCCTAATATTTTTCAGTGGTTCTCAAAATTGTTTAATATTACCATTTTAATTGTTAGAATAGAATTTTAAGCGATGGAGAAGGGCATATTATAAATTAATATTAAAAGAGGGATCACGTAAATTTACCGAAATTTAAAATTCTCCAAATTTAAAATCATCGAAATTTTAAATTTCCGAAACTGAAAGTTATTGAAATTTTAAATTCCCGATGTTAAATATTCCCGAAATTTTTGTTTAAAATTTATTTGCAAAACTTTCGTTGAAAATTTCTCTTAAAAATTTTGAACAAAAGTTTTTAAAAGTTTCCTATATAGTTTCTCATATGGTTTCCTATATAATATCCCATATAGTTTCCTATATAGTTTCACATATATGTAGTTTCCTACGTGGGATTTTTCAATAGGAAATCATTCACAGAACTATCATGACATTCGTGATAAGAGTGTCAGAGTTTCGAAGCGCATGTGCTCGAGAAGCGCGTGGCGCGGAATTGCTTGTACTTATCCGCAAACGTCGTCGACATCTCCGAGGATTCGGACGATTTTGTTTCGCGACGACCACCGAACAGTTCGAACCTCGCCGTGGAATCGCGATCAGTCTCATTTTACCGGAGACTTCATCGAAGTGATCCTTCCCCTCATTAAAGAGGTGATTTATCTTTTTTTTTAGGACTTTAAATTCTACCTTAAACTTAAAAACCTTCTCTTTAAGTTTTTCACATTTTTTTATCGAGTGACAAGACGCGAGAGAATTTTTTATTCTCTAGATTTGAAAAGTATTTCTTTTTTTTTTCTTAAAAACAAATAGAAAAGCATTCTATTTTCCTATTTTTATTCTTCGAAGTTCTGAGCGTATGAGAACACTTATATTACAATATTTTTAAAATTGCCCGTGCCGAACTTTTCAAAATCAGCCCCGATCGGGGCCAGATTTTCCCGATCTGGACCTGATCGAGGTCGCAGCAAAATTTCTACACGGGTGGTGGACTTTTTTCCTGTTCTTTTTTTATTATTGGGCGTACTTGAAAAAAGTTCAGAGACTTGAAGAGCTTCCGTGGGTAGAAGAAAAGGTTTTTTCTTTGAGGTTTGTTGTTTCATGATCGATCGGTCAATGACCACTTATAAAGCTTTGTATTTTATGAACTAGAATAAAATCTTTTCGCGTTTATTGAAGAGGCTAAAAGTTTGAAAATTTTTTTAATTGCGGAAAAATTTTAATCACAAGAGGAAAAGTTTTTCTGTACAGTTTCTACGAATAGAAGTTCCTTTATCCTTTTAAGGAACAATGAATCATTCATAAAAAACACAGAGTTTCAAAAATAAAAAATTTGGATCTGCGCTTTTTTTTAAATATAAGGATTAATTTAGTTAACTGGCCTTTAAAAAGTTAAGTTATATATTTAATATTTGTTTAGCTCTCCAGTTTTAAAACAATTTTTTAAAGACTAAATTCATTGCTTTAGTATTTTAACGTACTATTTTTCAATGAAACTTCTCTCTCTTTTATATAAAATCGTAAAAAGGAAAGAACTTTTTTCAACATTTAAAATAATAGCAATGTTGTCCACAAAAAAAATTCATTCTCGAGAAAATGTATAGCTAAAAATATTTTAAAAACTCATCTAAGTTTAAAACAACCTTGATTTTCTGCTTTAAATTTGGATCAGTCAACAGTCAAGTATTAAAAAAGTTTTCTGAGATTATAACTTTGATGAAATTTCAGTACGGAAATAAAACAACTTTTCCGTTTATTCAATACTGGCTTAATTCCCCAATCTAAAATACGTAATATCAAAAATTTAATGTTTCAAAAAGGAGGAAGTTGCATCGTGAGGAAGCTTATCAATAGTGTTTGATGGACATTCGAAACGAGTTGGCATTGCCAGTGGATCTGTCTAAAATGGTAAATGCCTTTTAAACAGATTGAAAAATGACATTGTTTCAAGTCAACCGGAAATACTAACTATATATGTGTTCTAAAATTTGAAAAGCAGAAGTTTTAAATGTTACACATTCGTTCTTGTCAGTGGTTAGAGTATTTGGCCAATAATTTTGAAAAAGTGGCGAAAACAGTATAATCAATTATTATTTTGAGGGCCAGGGAAATTTAAGGTAAGAAAAAATGATTAAGAATAAATTATGCTTAAAGTTGAAGGTCTTCAAAATTCAAAGGAGATAAAATTTCAAAAACAGTCTCCTTACTTAAATATCAAAAAGAAGGAAGGTTTTCTCTTTTTTAATTAAAATTCAAGAAGGCTTCTGATTTCAAAGCTGTTTGAAATTTGAATAAAGATTTCATTAATCCAAAAGTGTTATCTTTTAAATTATTTTCTGTTTTTGTCTTTTCCATCGAAGGTTAAAAGTAAAAAAAATGAACTATAAATTCATAAACTCATAAAAAAACTCAGTTTATAAAAAAATACAAGTTATTTATACCAATAATTTTTTCAAATTCGCTTTAAAGAAAAGAGATTATAAATAGGCGACGTTTATAAACTTTGATTTATCTTTTAGATACATTTTTGTGAAACATAGATTTTTCTCTTTTATTTTTGTTTCTCTAGTTTCATAAAATGAATAAAAAGCAATTCTCGACACCTTTGAAGAAGTTTTTGTGAACTGTGCTAAAAATTAGAAGCACCGCAATTTCTCTTTGCAACACCGAGGGAATTCACATAAATTGAAAGCTCAAATATGATTGTGTACATAATTTACGAGCAGGAAAATTCAAATTCACTAAGAGAAGTTGGAAATAGAATTTAACTCTTACGAATTTAAAGTCAAAATTGCTAAAGAAAATAAAAAATGTAAAGATGTCTTCAAATTAAAATGGAAAGAATCTAATTTTGAGGCAGCTAAAATTTACCAATTATTGTATTTTATGAATGAAAGTCGTAATATCTTTTTTTAAAGAAAGATTCAAGAACATTAAAATTTTCTCTGGAGATTATTGAGATTATGGTTCACGTGTCAAGCGTGTGATGTGAATCGATCCATCAACGATTCTGGGTTATGACCCGACAAAATATCTGTCCTAAACTTCGCGAGAAACACGAAAGAAAAATATCGCGAACCCGATGAATACCATATTGCCATACTATGTTCTCTGAGAGCTTAACTTTGCATTTTTATACAGCGAAAGTCTGTCAAAACTAAATGAAATATTGCAGGCAAATGCTTTTTATACAAATATTTACACCTTCGAAACACTCAGAAAAAAGTTTGTTTAAATCAAAGAAACATTTCTTTGATATTATTTCTATTGATATATTATTTATATTTCTTCACATTAAAAAAGAATGTCTTTGACTCAAACAAACTTTTTTCTCAGTGAATGTTCTCCTAGATTAACTAGCTGAATATAAAATGTCAAAAACTTTTTGGAGAGGTTCTTTTTTTGAAACATATTAGATTAATGAGCAAGTTAACACATATATTGTTTTGAATAACGTGGCTTGAATTTTGTATTGAAATTTTAACTCGAGGAAATATCATCAAGCTTATTTGTTATTCAAATCTGGAGTAACTTGAATCTTGAATCACTTTTAACACTTCCTTGCACCTCTTAGTAAACATTGTCAGCAGCTTTCGACGCTCGAGAGTTCAAACCACTTATGAATCAAGATAGGGATCAAGTTTCTGCATGGATGGTGTGTCAGTTGCACGTTGCAACTTTTCTAACGAAATTAAAACGAACACGAGCTGAGATCTAAGATATCTTTAAAGCAGGAGAATTTCGATAACAAAAGAGATAACAAAATTTGCCAAAGAGTAAACTAATTTAACTTAGAGCTGGCAGATTTCAAGTTTAATTGAAACATTCTAACAGGAAGCCATAGATCAGGGAAAACCATTAGCGTAAAAGTCATGGAAAATAAATTACATGCAGCATCCTATTGCGAGATCTTTTGTTGCTTTTTCAGGGTGTCTATTGTACGGGAATTTAAGGAAATTCGGAAATTGTCCGTCATTTGAAACAAACATTTCCTAAAATCACTTAAAATTTTTTGAAATCCTTCAAAGTGTCTTCGAAATTTCTTCAGTTTCTTTAAAATCCTTTAAATCTTTTTAAATCGATGTAAATCCCTCGCAATTCTTTAAAATCATTAGAATTCTTAAAAAAATTTCTTGAAATTACTTTAAATCACTTAAAGTATGTATTTTGAAATCCTATAAACCTCTTTAAATCCCTGATGAAATTATTTTTTACGCATTTCGCAACCCACAATGCATTGTATGATGATTCTATAGTAAGAGGGATCTTATATTTATAAGCGGGAAAAATGCGGGAATTGTCCGGGAATTTCATGGGAAAAATTTAGTAGACACCCTGTTTTTGATATAGAAGTAAAAAATATCAACGTGCATCACATTTGTAAATATCAAGTTTTCCCCCATGTTCATCTTATGCTTCCTGAAATTATAATTATACATAAAGCAGGTCACGTTTGGGAGCGGCTAATTATTAATATGAATGTACCGAAAAGCATTTAGGGGAAATGGATTACCCTCATTTTTAAAATGGAAGAACTCACAAAATACGAAGAATACTTATCCGATTTTTTTCTAATCTTACACATTACTGTAATTAATAATTAATGCTCTATTTTGATCAAAGTTAAAATGTAGCTAATGTATAAATTTCGAGTGTTAATTTAGTATCTTGAAGTCTTTTGCAGATCGTTGATTTTGCCACATATACTAAGTGAGCTTGCATTGGCAATTTTTCATTTAGCTGCGTCGATCATTTTTCTCTTAAGCTCATCTTTTCTCGAGACTGCTTTTTTTCCATTCATGACAGGTGAAGTAAATAAATGTTGCTTTTTCATAGCGCTTTTACTTTCATACATTGGAGTCCTTAAGTTACTCACAATAAATCAGCAACATACCTATTCATTCATTCAGTATCATAAATATAATCTATAACACTGATAAGTAATTTATTAGTAAGGAAAGTATCCCCTTTTAATCACGTAAACTTTGGGGAGGCTATTTTTGATGCAATGCGGAAATCTGTCTCATTTAAGTTGAGTCAGACGAGTGATGTAATTGGATAGTCGAATGCCTGACTATAAGAACATCTGTAACTACTGGTGCGAAAACAAATCAATAAGATTGGCTTTTACGAACATTTTTTTTTGTTTTTCAGATACCAACCGCGTCTTTATTTATCCATTAATGACTCTTAGAAGGTGCATCTGTTATTATCTTCACCCAGATATTATCTTCAACCAGATTCCAAGAATAATTTCTGTGATCTTTGGGGTTTAATAAAAGTTTCTAAATTCCGAAAAGTCTTCAATTCCTAAAGGGTGAAAAAAAACCAATTGTTTATAAACAGACAAAGGGATTACGAGACACATTTTCCAGTTAGTTGCAGTAGAGCTTCTGACTTTTTAGCTCGTGGTTGAAACAAGTTTTAGTGGTTCTGGCGATCTTCCGCAGAGTATTTCATTCTAGAATCCAAAAAGTTGACAAATGGCGTTAAAACCTCTGTTCACTTTACAAGTGTTTTATGATCGTTGCTGTTGGACTCAATAAATTAAATCTCATTTTATAAATTCTTAACACAATCAGAAAATATGAAATACATTTTTTCTTTTGTTTATAAATAATTAAAAAAGCA
>JAUESH010000039.1:1973292-1989810 GCA_032275165.1 Synergus magnus
TCATTTTATAAATTCTTAACACAATCAGAAAATATGAAATACATTTTTTCTTTTGTTTATAAATAATTAAAAAAGCAATTAAGATATTAAAGAGAATATTCGACTGAGAATGACAAAACTTAAAACTAGTTTCACATTTCTGTCTCTCATTTGCCCTATAAATATGCATATTCTCGTGAGAACAGATTGCATATCAATACAATTGATGTAATCCATATCAGTCCAATCTGCATGTGTTCACTCGACATTTGCATAGAAGCCACTAAAGTACACTTTGATAGCTCCTCCGATCCATGACACCTAAAGTGACAGCATGTGTCAGTCATGAAATTATCTTTCATATTTTTATATATACTTACATAACTTTTCTAGTTATAGTAGCACATATAATACTCTTAAAAATGGAAATCATCATTATGCCTTGCACTCCATTTATCAGGCCCAGATTGGTAATGTGGGAAATCGGGAAAAATCCCGGTAGACCGGTCATCGTGTGGGCCGATGTGGGCCGGTAGGATGAACAAAAAATTAAGGAAAATTTGGAAATAATTAAGAAAATTTAATAATCTAAGCATACCAAAACGATTAATAAAGATATATATTTTGCCTTGTAAAAATATGTTTTAAGGGGCAGCTTCCAGTTTTATTTAATAAGGAGGGAGGGAGGCGATCTAGTGTATTTTTCCCGGGCTGCTTTTCAATTCCAATTCGGCCCTGCCATTTATGAAATAAATATCACAAATATGTGTTATTCTTACGTCTAATTGTAAGCTGAAACCTGAATTTTAGTACTGATTGAATTATAAACTAGCATTCTGCGAGTGAATGATATTGACTTTAGCTTTAAACGATCGTTAAAATTAACGAGAGGTTTCAAGAATGGATGGAGGAAGGAAGTTGATTGTTGCCCCGGTAATATAATTTCTGAGGACGAACTCGTCCCTGTATACTACTACTAATACATAATCGCTTTGGTCATTTTCAACATGCGGGTCACTTAACCTGCACTTTGGCTACATCTGTACCTTCAAGGTAGAAAGACTGAGAAAATGTTGACATCGAGGACAATAGTGACAAAAGGATCCCTTTGAAACTTGGTTATAGGATCAATTATGCCAAGCAAGCGGTATATTTCCGAACAATTTAACCAACTTGTCTTTTATCTTTGGGAAAATAAAATATAAATTGATCGATTAATTGATTATTATTAATTGATTGAATTACTGAGTCTTTTCGAACTTTCTTATCTAACAAAAGTGATGCGTTACCATCTATCTCGAAAACATCAAACACATTGTTGTCGAAAATTTGATTGGTTTTTTGGAAATTGCGCGAATTGTGTGAATGTACCGAATTTGAAAACTATCTTCAGTTTATTTTCGTTGTCAAAACGATTGCTCTCAAAAAGATCAAAGACGGAGAATATATTTTATATAAAGACAGAGAATAGGAATTTTACGAAATTTATTGAAACTTTATAAATATTAAAGGATTTCGCACTGTATTTCAAGGAATTTTATGACATTTATTGTGATTGGCAGAAATTTTAAGGGTTTTTACCACTTATTGCGGTTTTATAGAATCTAAAAAAATGTAAAGGAATTTGGTAAGATTTAATTGGATTTTCAGGAATTCTAAGGTGTGAAAAAACGAGAAATTATTCGCGCACAAAGCGCGCGGATCATGGTTGCTAGTCTTCTCAAATAAAAGACTGTAATAATAATGAAGATTCCATTTACTAGCATACATTTATACACTTCAAGAATTAAGATCTTGTGCATCATGTTTTGAAATGAAAGAAAGTGAGGAATAAATTTACTCTGAATATCAAGCTCGCCTGCCTTGTCTGACTCTACACGCCCTTTACTACTGATTCCTTGAAGTAAAACTAAAAGAGAGTTGAATGTGACTACTTGCTGATCATATGGTTATTAACACAATAGAAAATTATATCAGAAGTAAGGATAATGATTTCTATATTATACATATGTATTTAAATCCAGTGAAATTTTCTGAAAGAAAAGCGAAAACACAAATTTTGACTGACTACATTATACTTCGCATTGTTTTAATTTTGTGTCTGTGGAAAAGCAAACCGTCAAGATCTGAAGCTTTCGTCAAAAAAATATAGATATAATGCAACTTGGTTTTGAACAAAGACGTGAAATCCAAACAGAAATTCCATTGTTGTTTAAGCATATTATGTTCCGGGGGGATGGGGAATACTGCAGGCACGTATGTCTTCATTAGGAATCCTCAAAAGCCTACTCGTCGGAATTATTCGCTCGTCTTCACAGTTCACACTATCCAATCTCTATTTATATTCACCGGAAGAGGAAAAGGCGTTTGTGTCACGACTTCTGTATTACGTATAACAGCTTTATCGCCTGCGTTAAGCGCCCAAGTTAATTACTTGTCTGGCTGATTGAAACATCTGGTTGAAGGATCTGGCTTATGGTTCTACCACCTCACGGCAGTTCATAAAATGAGCTAGTATTCTATATGCGGATTACTTACTTTAACCTTGACTCATCCCTTGCTGTGGCAGATTTAAGTATGCATGCATTTTTAATCAATTAACGTGCGTAAAGAGGATATGCTTTTACTTTTTATGCAGGTTAAAACTTCGCAATTTTAAAGTCAGTTTTAAATGCATGCATTTAAGATGAGAATATTTTACAAAGTTTTTTCATTTCCCTTTAAAAATGCAAAGTAACAAGGCTGGATTAGATTTTTCCATTGCACAATTCGTATAACTGCGGTGAATGGCATGGAAATGGAAGTCTTCTGGTTAATTAAGCTTAAGACCTCAATTTCCGGGATATTTTTGTAGAAAGTTCACGAGATCGTTAATCGGTATTCGATAAAGGGCGATTGAATGTGCTGCTTTCTATTTCCGCTGGTCCTGATCTTTTTAATTTTAATGGTCAGTGAAGCTCTACGTGTATGGTGTTTATGATATATATATATATATATATATATATATATATATATATATATATTACGCATATTATCGACATGTATCGTCAACATACATGTACCATAAGTTATGCATTTTATTCTTCTATCACTTCCATCCCAGTGAACTACAAGTCATTTTCTATGCCCAAGCCTATAAACCATTATAGCATTCAATCGAACATTTCACCGCAAATCCCTACGACTCCCTCGCTCTATTTCATTTTTCCCCGATTCCGCGGAAATTCACGCCTGATAACTTCACCATATGCCTATCACATGTTTGAGCTATGGACAAAAAAACCTAGGAGATTGCACTTTTGTTGAAACAACTTTTGAACAATCCAATTTGAGCCAGAATTGAATTTTAAAGTTGCCTATACAATTTCGGAAGAATAAAGGCTGCGGTAAAACAGTTTAAGATTTTTTTTATTTGCATAGAAGCAAAGCGCATTTAACTTTCATTTGAAATATAATTTTGTAACCCAAATTTCCAATTCCATGAAATGGATATAGAAGTTGTATGGAAGCTACATTTTTATGATGGACCTTTTAATTTAAAGTAAAGATAGATCTGATAAGAGATGACATTTTGTTACCAAAGCGTCACGTAGAAATTTTATTGAGGTCGAACCAGTATTAAAGGTGGGAGCAGTTTATTTCATAGTATCTCTACGATTGACCGAATTTCTCTTGAAATTAAATAAGGTTTTATTACCTCCCATTTTTCCGCCATATGCAATCCCTAGTCGTGCAAATGCAACAAATAGAGTTTGCGTTTACCACAAAATGCCTTTTTTCGTCCCGAAATGAAGAGAATTTTATAACTCTTTCTCTGTAAAAGAATGTAAGTGCATTCTTGAATGTTTAAAACGTGCAATAAACTCATGAAATCTCATTCGCCAGGTTCATTTAATATTGATGAGACCTGAGACTAAGAAACGAATCTACTAGAGAAATCGGGATAAAGGAAATTAGGATAATTACCACTTTTAGCTTCGATTCAAATTGTTCAGTTTTAAAGAACACTCTTCAACTAATTGAACATTTCATTGTGAATCGTTCACTCTTTGGAAACCTATTAACTCTCTTTTTCTTCATACAATTACACACGTAAATTTATATATACAGATGTATAAAACACTTCTAATTTCTCTTGACTGAAATATGAAGTTTTCACATGCATAAGAAAAAGCATCGCTTTATTATATTATTTGTTCGTGAGAGTCTCAGCGAGGCCTTCAATTTTGGTCCGATTTTTAATTATTTTAAAAATTAAAATGCATTAAATTCTGAAGAGCTTCGCGGTCAGAACTTTTGACTCCACCATTTGTTTATTAATCATTTTTTTTACTCAAAATATGGAAAAACTGAAATTTCTTACATAATAATTTTTTACGCTTTAATCATTAGGTAAACTTTATATTGTTTTAAATGAATGTTTGGGGACTTACAGAATAAAAATAATTTGTTTATTATTCCATTTACATTTGTTATAAACAAATGCAATGCACTTTAATTTAAAAAAAAAAATTAAAAATCGGACCAAAATTGAAGGCTTCGGATATTTTTGAACGAAAAAAGTGCATTTCCTCCCAGTGTGTGAGGGTGAGCGGTTGAGATATTAAGAACAAAATGAATTTGATTAAAAAGGAAGAAGCCCTAGTTCCATTCACTATAACGGTTTTCCACATCACCTGGAAATATTAATTACTGCTTCTAATTAATTAACCTTCCATCTGTCATTTTTGAAACAAGGAAAGTAGTAAACGTGTAGCGGGTGCTGTGTAGCACTTCCGCTTGAAGAATTTATGCTCTTAATATGCCACTTTTCCTTTTATTACTTACTACGAGCGCAGCTTATTATTTCATTTAGGCAATGAATAAACTGAGCACCTTGGTACTAATCATACTAATTAATGTACATTTAATCAAGACTTTTGTCTAAACTTTCTCACTTGAATTGATGTATAATTACTTGAACTATCTGCAAGACTTTATCGATGAAATTAAATGCGGAGTAGGGGTAATTAAAAATTCAGCAATTTCGCGGAATATTTGGAAACTTTTTAGTGGTGCATTTATGCCCAGGAAAGTTTTCAAGCGGCAGTTGCCTTTACAGGGTCGATAAAATTTAATTACTCATGGATTTTTCGTTTGTCTAGTCACGGACAAAAGCGTCAAACGTTTACTCTTGAAGTATTGAAGCGACGACCGAGTGTGTTAATTTCTCTAAAATGCATCAGCATTCACGAAAAAAGTCCTTCCGTAGTTCGCGGAATTTTAATTCGCGCTTGAAATAATAATTCTTTAGCAGCTAATTATCTTGAAATGAAAATTTTCACATTTGGATAATTCTTACTGCAATTATTCACTGATAGAAAAAATCTATATGAAAGACCATTCTAGAAAGAAATTAAAAAGTTAGCTTCTGATATTATGCATTCAAATCGAAAACTTTGGGTTTGCAGAGAGATGTTCCTTGAATGGAGGAAGTCATCATCTCCAGGGAGTCCCTAAATCGTCGTAAACTGATTTGAACTCGAGAAATCGTATAATGAAACGAAGATCAGAATATCGTGAATCTTGGGGGTACTCAAGGATCCCAAAGGAAAGCTCTAAAAAGAGGAGTCTTTTAAATTTTGAGGATGTTGCTGATCAGAAAACTTGATTGTTGTCGAATTGACACGTGATGAACAGCTGACAGTGACTGGTTTTACGAAATGTTTCCACTAGCCTTGATGATTTGCCTGATATGCAGCAAGGTCAGTGGTGAAACCTCAGCTAGAGTGAAAGGTGATTTTATAATCGGGGCTTTATTCAGCGTCCATGAGACTCCTAGGGGCAGTAAAGGGACTCTAGTTTGTGGACCAATCAGGGAGACTTATGGCATTCAACGCGTTGAAACTGCTTTGATTACACTCGATAAGATCAATGCAGATGATAGGATTTTAAATGGTTGGTGATGTTTATAATTATTAAATCAACAATGATTCAATGCATAAAGTTATATGAGAAACAATTTATGTAATAGGTGTCCAATTAGGACTAGAAGTTAGAGATTCTTGCTGGTCAGCTCCTGTTGCATTGCAACAAAGCATTGAAATTGTTCGAGATGCAATTTCGCCAATTTCGACGCATCAGCAGCTTCTGGAAAATGCTGATTCACCAATATGCCGAGTGGATACTAACCAGGTGAAAATTATATATATATATATATACATATATGCAGGGAGTGTTTACCAAACTTTTACAAATATTTCTTACTTCTAAAAGTAAAGTTTTATAATACATTTTTTTAGACTCAGGCACCTGTGATTGGAGTTGTGGGTCCTGGAGCGAGTTCTGTAACTCTTCAAGTTCAAAATTTGCTTCAATTGTTTTCTATTCCACAGGTGAGTCAAGTGCCGTAAGTTTGATGAATTTATATATATTGAAGGAGTAAGAATTAATAAAGTTAAGAATAAAATTTTTCAAATTATATAGTTTGTTCTAATCCTAGATTACTATAGATTGTGTAGGAATTTAAAGGGATTTTAAGGAATTTTATGAAACTTATTGAGATTTCTGAAATCAGACAAAGAATTACAAGATTTTATATTTCAACAGTGAAAAATTCTGAATTATTTTGCATACTTTTGAAATCCCTTAAAACATTTTTAAATTCTTTGATTTAAAATTGTTTAGAAATTAGAGGTTTTTACGAATGCAAAATTTACTTTTGTCCACTTTTTGCCTTTTTCAGATAGGATACTCGGCGACTTCCCGAGATCTGAGTTACAAAGATAGATACTCGACTTTTTTTCGTGTCGTCCCATCAGATCAGTACCAAGCTCAGCTACTCATGGATATCTTGCGCTACTTCAATTGGACCTACGTATCGATTGTCCACACAGAAGGTAATTTTGTCTCACAATAGATGTTTTCTTCGCCAACTTTTAGCGTAGATATTCAATTTTCAGTTATAATATTATGAACTTACTCTATTCATAAAAACGCATTCTTTAAATTAATGTATTGATGGTTTATCGGCCAATTTAATGGCACTTGAAAGAAGAACATATTTCATATGACAAAAGAGTGGAAATATTCAAACTTGGAAGGTAGATTATTTTAAAGAAGCACAGTTCGTACGTTTATTCGACCCATTTGAATATCGTAGTTATTTTACACACTGCGCTTTATGCATCATACCAAAGTTTTCGATATGATGGCAAATCGGTCTTGAATTATTCACCCAAAGAAGCCGCACTTTCAATGACCCAAGGATATTTACTGCACACTGCACAAATAGTAAATATATAGCACATATGCTCTTGTTATGTGAATTTTAACGATGCAGGTACACTTAAGGATTGTTTAGTGCTTTGCATCCTTGCAATGCAGACTCAGATTATGCGTTTGCCAGTAAAAGGAACCAATAATCTTTAACTTGTTATTTTATCTTGAGAATAAAAAAATCTATAGATTAGTGTAACATTCGAATGATTATTAATAGGCTCGGTTTTACGAGAATCAAAGCAGTATTTTTTACGTCAGCCTGACGTCGAAAATATCTTTTACGTGCTTGAAACTCCTCGAAAGCATAAATATATGGTCACTATAAAATCAAAAGCATCCACTAGCTAAATTGACACGTGCACTCGTATCTATGATCTTCATTTCTAAATATAAGCATCCCATCATCACTTTTTCCCTCGATTTTCTCTTCTTTCGAAATGAATAATTATTATAATATTTTTCTATAAAAAAAGGGCAACAGAAACTATGAGAATTATAAATACAAAGAATCATGAAGTAATAGAAAATATTTATTGTGTAATGTCTGTCAATTCTTTTTTTCTGGTGCCAAAAACCACAATGAATTATTCTCATGCTTGTCTTGCCTGGAAGCAATTCGCAATAATAAAATGTAATATGTGTAATGAACACGTTACTGTGTTGCTGCAATTTATAAAGTTTACTGCGATTTGCCACTAATTAACTATAATTTATCGACATGGGAAAGTTTATCATTCGCTTGTTCGAGGTAAAATTCCCATGCTTCGTTAATAGGGTATTATAGCTTTCATTATCTCTCATTATAAAGAAAAATGTATATTTGTTTCTATCAAAATCTTTTATTTCGCCAATAATTTAACGCAATAGTCGAATTATTGCTATAAATACGTTTCAGTGCTAAACTCCCACTTCCAAAGCTTTACATAAATAAACATGTGCATATTTATTTAGAATTGGACATTAAGACATGGTTTATTAAAGTGATCCTTGACACAATTTAGCTTCTATAAATTATCCAAATTTGTAAAGGATAGTGTCGTTAGAAACGAAATTTCAATTTCGGTTTATAAAACCTTTTTCAGAGAAAAAAATGACAAGATGATACTTTTTCGAAAATAGAATCGCACACAATAAATAAGATAAGGACACTTTAGAACTTGTTTGAATTTATTAATTCAAGTCTACTTTACATTTGCCACAGACAACCAGATTTAATTTTTCAGTCTCGCATTAATTAATGACGAAACGAATTTTAATTAGGTTTTCACTTCACAGTAGCGTAATATAAGGGCGTTTGTAGAACACTATAATTTCCTATGAGTCACAAGACTAATTAGCATTCATGCATATTTTAAATAAAAAATTTTTGAAACTCAAGAATCCAATGAATTTATTTTTAAAATAAAATAAAACTTCATGATATTAGTTTTAATGATGTAATTAAAAACGTGCGATTTTTATGTAAAGCGTGAGAGTTTATTAAAATTACAAGTTTTAATTAAGTAACGTCAATTTTGAAAAATAAATTTTTCAACACAAGATTATGAGGAGGATATCAAATAAAAGATTTGGATATCGTAACGTAAAATAAAATACGTTAATCCATCGGGCGCTCTCTAAACACTTGTCGAAGTAAAGTGGATAAATTTAACTGAGTACTCCCATTAGCTCTCGTGACCGAAACAAAACCTGGCAATCTCATCGACAATTGATCGAGTTGTACGAGCAAAAATTCAATTTTTCTAACGATGGATTAGATAGATGCTGTATGATAAATCGTTTATTTCACACGTTACTTCAATTACTGAACTTCAAAATTTGAAAATACATACGTTCGTAAATTTGAGTGAATGTTTCCGTAATATGTTCTCGCGTATATTTTTAAACATAGGTTCTATTTTGCAGTTTTCTTCCTAATCAAATAACCATTAACTGATTAACTTTATCATATTTGTTCCTGTCAATATTTTATTCCCTAAAGTGCTTATCCATTGCTCAAATTCATATTTGCTCATGTAATTCAGATCAACCTTCTGCGTATAAAAGTAGGTAAATATAAATAAATGATTTCTATTGATTCCTTCTGATTTCTTCTTCTCCAAGTTTAAACGGATTGATATACATTATACACTTTTGAGTTCTGTTTCTCTTTCAGCGAGAGTACTCTTAAACTCCCTGTAATGAATAACGGACATCACTCCTTAATTGAAATACTAAAGAGAAATAAATTTTACCAGCTTTCAGCTTTCTTGAACTGTAAAAATCTAAAACTCGACGAAGTTTCTTGGTAAATAAGAACCGATAAAATCACTGCGGTTCCCTTAATCGTGTTTACTTCAGGAAACGGAAGCTGCGGCGCAGCGAAGCTTTTATAGGATATAAGTCGGATAATTTTGCATTGAGTCGATAAAGTGTGAAACTCTGCTCTTCTGCGCGGCAAACTCAGAGACTCAATAAATTTCTTACATGCTCTCTCAACATAAAATCAGTCGATCTTTTTATTTTAAATTTAGTCACATTCCTTTCCTTATTCTAAATAAGATTCCCGGATTTTCCTGGATTTTTTTTAATTCCCGGACAATTTCAGGATTTTCTTAAATTCCCATACAGTCTTACTTATTTTGAATCAAAGATCAAAGAGCTTTGAAACTTTTCCTAATGACTTGGAGAAGGCAATTTTGCGATATTATTAATTTATCTCTGCATATATGGATAAACTTTTGTTGAACTTTTCAGAGAATTATGGACAAAGTGGAATTCAGGCATTTCGTGAATTGGCAGAGAAGAGTGGAGTTTGTGTGGCAAGGGAAGATTCAGCCCTATCGACATCAGACGATTCAGTTTTTGATGGAGTTCTACGGAATCTTAATCAGGATAGCAATGCGAACATCGTAGTTTGCTTTTGTGAAGGGATGACGATGAATGGTCTCTTGAAAGCTTCAAAACGTTTGAATATGACGAGACGCTTTGTCTATATTGGAAGGTACGAATTACGAACCACCATTTCAATATTAAATACATTTCCCATTTGCATTCAAAAACGTAGAAACGGCGAATTAAACGCACGAACCGAAAAAGATTCGTCATCATTATTTCATGAAACTTTGTAACGCGTATTTTCAGTTCTATAGCATTATTAATTTACTGAAATATTATTCAGAGATATTCCAATTTAAAAATTCGTTAAATTAAAACAAATTATCATTACTGGTGAACTTTTCTTCCATAATCAGAATCTTCCGTCGTAATTAAATTTTATCCAATACCAAGAAAAAACTTCTCAACAACCAGTGCGTTAGACTAATTAGTTTTTAATTATTCCCCAGTTTTAAATGAGTGAAAACTTTCCATTTATTAATCTCCTTGTGATGAAAATCATTGGAATTAAGAACAGCGAAGTTTAAATCAAATGAATAAGATTTGTTGTAAAAAAGAGACTGACATGACTCAAGGGACAATTGGCGGAAACTTTTCTGTATTCTCTCGAACAAAATTGCGAACCATAGGTGAAAGCATGTTGCCGCAATCACAGAGTTCGGTAATTGAGTCTCGGGAGTCACCGAGTCACCTTTTCTACTTGGTTCACTACTAAGGGAGTCTGCTTCCGTTCTGTAACTAACTTCCGTTCGTTGCAACTGTTCTTCCCTTCAATCTCTATATCTCTCCTCTCGACTTTCTTCTCTATACCCTTAATTTTTCATTTAATGTTGGTATAATGTAGGTCAAAAATAAAAGAAATAGACTATAAAGAATCTTCAGGTATTCTATACGATTTTAAAAAGTTTCTAAAGATTTCAAGAGATTTATAACGATTTCGAGAGATTACAAAGACTTCTAAAGAATTTTGTAGGATTAAAAATTTTTAAAGATACGAGGATAAGATTTACTTCAATGATAGGTACATTGTATGATTAAAATTTGTATTGAAATTGAAAGAAGAAATCTTTACATATTGTTTTTAGCGATGGATGGGCAGACCGTGATGATGTGGTGAAGAACGTGGAGGAAGAAGCGCAGGGTAGTATTTCCATTCGGATTCATTCACCCTATGATCGTGAATTCGACGATCACTATTTTTCCCTAAGTCCTTTCAACAACTCACGTAACCCATGGTTCGCTGAATTCTGGCAGTACAAATTCAATTGCGAGCTTTCGAATAGCACCACCGAGGATAAGGGTTGGACATTCTCCACCACTGAACTTTCGTTGAATAAGAAGAAGCCCTGCACCGGTGAGTATTCAAACTTTCATAGTTCCTTTCTTCCGGAGAAAAATAAATATATGTGTAAATAACTTTGGCCGTAAAATACGATTCACTAAACTCAACATTAAAATTTCATTTATTTTTGTTTATTGTATAAACATTTCTTTAAAATTAGCTTTCATAAACTTACGATGCAACTAAAACTTAAAGAATACAGTTCCTAATGACTATACGAAGTTACGAAGATTGAGGTCTCGCTCAGCTTAGCAGAGGTGAACGACTTGGGTTTATTGTCTGACGAGAGTCCTCAAGAAAGTTTAAAACGTGACGTTTTAACGTGTGCAAGAGCGTGGATAATATTCACATTACTTGCATATATAGCATAATAATCTATATGTTAGATGGGACCGATATTATCCAAAGTCGTCTGAGCTCAAAGTTCAATGGAGCTTCTCTAGAAAACGACAAAACTTTGAACTATCTGCCTGCAGCCATCATCCCCTGCCTGAGACTAAAAGCTTACATGGTTTTAATCGTTGTTTTATATTCTGCTTCGGTGATTATTGGACAGCTTTATTCGATTTCTTATTATTTCACCTCTTCTCGAATATAGTTTCCTTGTTCTTTCTTTTATTAATTTAATATGTTTTTAATTAAACATTGAACAATACAATTAGGGAAAAGGAAGACGTTCTGCTTAATTCTGTGCATGTACCTGCTGGGATTAATTAGACAAAGCCTAAAGCAATCGATCGACCCCCACAGCCTTTGTACCATCTGCTTACAGAGGATAAATATGGGTTTAGCATCTTTGATTCAGACTTCCTAATTGGTCATTGTTAATTAGACACTTATTTGAACCGAAAATATTGTCCGATGTGGAATTTTATATTTAATGTTTAAAGTGATTAAATCCCACAAAATATCCTCAAATTTCTTAAAATTATTTTAAATCCCATGGACCCCATGAAATTCCTTTAAAATTTCTGAACATGCCAATAAATTGCGCAAGATTTCTTTTAAATTCCGTAACATTATTCAAAGTCCCGTGAAATTTCATTAAATCCCTTAAAATACTAGAAATCCCTTAAAATACCAGAAAATCGAATGAAATTTAGTAAAATCCTCTGAAATCCCTTAAAAGTTCCTAAAATTTCTTAAAATTCCACAAAATATCGTTATATCCTTTAAAATTACTGAAAATCCCATGAAATCTCATGAAATCGCTTAAAATACCAGAAAATCCAAAGAAATTTCGTAACATCCCTTGAATTCCTTAAAAGTCCTTAAAATTACTTAATATCCCATAAAATATCGTAAAATTAGTAAAATCTCTTAAAAGTTCCTAAACTTATTGAAAATTCCATTAAATATCGTTAAATCCTCTAAAGCTACTTAAAATCCCACGAAATCTTGCTAAATATTTTAAAATTTCTGAAAATCACAATAAATTTCATAAAATTTGTTGAAATACCGTGAAATTCTTTAATATTTCTAAAATTTCTATAAGTTTCGTAAAATTTGTGTTCTCTATCTTTATATAAACTTCTTGACAGCAATCGTTTTAACAACTAGAGTAAACTGAAGATAGTTTTTTTTTCAAATTCGGCACATTCACACAATTCGCGCAATTTCCACCAAAAAAAAACAATCAGGTTTTCGACAACAATGTGCTCGATATTTACGAGATATATGGTAACATCACTTTTTTAAGATAAAATTAATAATATTAAGATAATATTTCAATTCGAAAGAAATTAACATAATTTCTCCTTTCTTTTCGAATCTTGAATGCCTACACTTTGTAATGAGGTGACAAGTGGGTACTCGATATCCAGCTGTCCTGATTAAAACACACGTTTGTTACTTATCTCATCTCATTTCCATTTCCCTGCGGTTTTAATGAATATGAATACATATATATGTATACATGTGCATATATATACATACTTCGCCCAATATCTACAGCGGGAACTGAATTATGCCAAGTCCCGATGGAAACCTGAGTAATTGCACCTTGCGTCTTTTTAAATTTTTATTACGACTGCACTATTATGTCTCTCACGTGAGTTTACAAACTTCGCAAAAGAGAACCTTTACAAGAAATGCGTAAGAGCAGCACATACATTACATCAAGAGGTGCTTACATTTTCTTCAAAACGTGCTTTCCACTTAAAACATGGAATACAAACGTGCCTTAGTGCTACTCCGGAATATACTGACTTCTCTTTAATTTTTAACATATTTTTCAAAATTTTCTTTTCTATCTTCTTTCTTAACTACTTTTTCTTATCAGTTTGTGTAATAATCATTTTCTTAAATATTGTATCTGGATTTATGAGTTACTTTATTCTTAATAAAGTTTCAGGGATTATCCTCGAGAATATTTCCCAATTTTATTATTTATAGATTACTCAATTTTGTGCAAGAGGCTTTAGAAATTTCTAGGCCCGGAGGCTGTCGCCTACTTTTGTTCAATTTCAGCCAAGTTCGTGAATAACTTGTCCATCAAAAAGTAGTCCCTTCCACTTTTCCAGCGCATAAGATTTTTACTCCGGAAATTTATTTCAGACCGTGGTTTTCATCAAAGATGAAGGTTCCTTTAATAGGAGCTCTTAATAAGGATTTCAGAATAATTTTGAATAATAAAGAGGCTGAGAAAATAGTTTTCATGCATCTTTAAGGGTGCTCTGTTACCATATTTTTTAGTGCCTTAATTTTTATCGCAACATCACCAAAGGGAAGCTTTTTGGATGAGTACCAATGCAGAATTAAAGTATATAATACATGCAAACACTGAACTGTATTTACACCACTAATTTTCTGGGCTGTACGAATGATTCTGGATTCAGGATTTGTGTAGTGATTGTCGGCTTCCGGATGCTGATTTGACCTATATTTCTGAGTTTCAATGATCCACTCTCTCAAAACCGATGTGTGGAAATATCGGAAATCGGGGATCAGCATTTTCCTCTACAATAAGCGAATGCAAAATACCGACTTGCAATTAAACGACCCTGTGAATATGAGAGATGCAGGCATAAATATTCCTAATTACAACTGGACATGCACTTATCTCGATCATAAAATACCGAAAGAGTAAATATGTTCACTTGAAATGTTAAATAATCATTTGTTGACTCAATCTAAAATAATTACACAAATCTTCGTCAAATTACGCCTAATTAGATGTAAACGATGAAGACTGATGCGTTTCCTAGAACCCGTTGAATAAAAATTATGAAAAAATTCAGGAATAATGTATGATCATTTTCTGATCGATTTTTGGAATTTATTTATTTATTTGCAATTTATTTTGCGAAATTCTAAGCTTGTTACAAGAAAATCAGAAAAATCGAAAATAGTAAATGTTGCTCAGCTGCAACATTGGTCCTTAAAGGGTTAATGAATAATCTCTTTCGATTCTTGCAGGAAAGGAAAAATTATCAGATAGATATCGGCAGGATCCAAAAATGAGTTTCGTGGTCAAATCATTTTGGACAATGGCTTACGGTCTTGACAGTATGTTAAAAGAAGTTTGTGGCGAAAATTACAAAGGTGCTTGTAAAGAAATACTGCCTTTCAACGGTACCCTATATATGGTAGGTTAATAAGATTTTATTTTCAATATGGTTCTTTTTGTTTTAAGCAACTTAATTGTAAATGTTGTGCATAGTAATCGCCTCATGGGTTAAATTATTCAATTTTCCACGGCACTCCAGAGTTTATTCGTAACAGCGTATTCAATTCATAATTGACTCAAATTCACGTTCATGGAGGCAAACTTGTGCATATATTTTTCTGTCAACAGAATGTTGTATTCTCGAAATTAATAAAGTCAATATTCTGCAAAGTCAACATATACAAATTGTCAGGACTATTGGTTAATCTTTAAATTGAATGAATAATTGTAAAGTTGAAGTCTTAAAAATTAAAAAATTAAGGCGATTGCAAAAATACGAAAATGCTTCAAATAATCCTATGCATTTTTTTACAGAGTCACTTATTAAACGTTTCATTCACTTGGGAGGACGATGTGGTGGAGTTCGATAAAAAAGGGGATCCCCCGGGCAGGTTGGTGCGTATGTCTATTTCCAAAATTAATTTACTGTGAACCGATTCCAATATAATCCAAAAACTAACAGAAACTGTTTCTCCTATTAACAGTTTCAACAACTAATAGTTGTCAGATGAAAATTTTAAATAGAAGAAAATCAGAGTAAAAGATGTTTAAAAAGTGTTAGTGGTTATTCAGAAAGTCCCTTCAAATACTTAATTAAAATACTGAAGAGGAAACATTTTAACCATTAACGCACTAGTAATCTCTTTGATGGAGGTGGTTTTTACATAATAATTAAACTTGAAGCTTAATTAACGATATCGATGTGGATTTTATTTATATAATATAATGAGCCACTTGGTTTGATTTCGGCAGATACGAGATTCTGAACTACCAACTGTTGTCCAATGGGACTTACGCTTACGTGCAAATAGGAGATTGGAACAATGGAACCCTCTCGTGGATCGGTGATCTACAGCCACGTGTTACCTATACAGAAATTGTCACCAGTGTCTGTTCGCCGCCATGTCTTCCGGGATATTACAAGGTATGCATGTGATCAAATGCTCTTGTAATTTCACCTTTGATAACCATTTAACATGATAATCATTCCACTACTAAGGCCCGATAACTCTAAGAGAGATTCCGACCAATTTCTGCCAAATCAAAGAGTTATGTGTACCACATTGTCGCAGATTGCCCAAAATTACCCCAAATTGTTCTGTCAAATTTCGTTTTAATTGTCTCATAATTCCACTCAAGGGTAGATCAACGTCACTTCGATTTCATCATCATTATTTATCCCTAGAAGCAAATATTTCTGTTCTGAATGGTCTAATTAAATAAATGAAGGAATTTCTTTTTATTCCCAAAGAGAATCTTTTATCTTAAAGCAATTTAATCCGGAATTAAAAATGAAGTTTGGACGGAAGAAAATGAAAAGAGAGAGAGAGAGAGAGAGAGAGAGAGAGAGAGAGAGAGAGAGAGAGAGAGAGAGAGAGAGAGAGAGAGAGAG